>CANSZD010002166.1:0-144680 GCA_947648045.1 Beta corolliflora | reverse complement strand
CATCAAATGGAAAGATAGATGAAGTAT
This sequence comes from Beta corolliflora, assembly GCA_947648045.1. Lineage (NCBI taxonomy): Eukaryota > Viridiplantae > Streptophyta > Magnoliopsida > Caryophyllales > Amaranthaceae > Beta > Beta corolliflora. The sequence continues at coordinate 144,653 of CANSZD010002166.1, read as the reverse complement.
TACAGTCTGTGTTAAGCATTTCCACTTGTTCGGGAACCAACAAAATGAAAAAATCAGAATTTGACATAATATGGTGGCTATGATCACAGACTTTTAGTAACAAGTAGTCCCACCGATGGAGAACAAAAAGAAGGGCATTGTTTCTAAGATTAAACGGTCGAGGCCTTAAGAGAAGTCCGCCAAAGATTGTGGTTCAACTGCCAGTGAATACCCGCACAAGAAGCAACGTGAACTACCCTGGGGGGATGCGAGGAAACCCTCCCACGCTCAAGTCGCACGTGTCCAAATAGGATTTAGAGAGAGAGAAAGAGAGAGAGAGATAAGAATTCCCGCGAGTGTCGAGAATGTACCGTAGTAATAGGACTAGTAGGTATTTATAGAAGTACTATTCACCCGACAGGCGCTAATCCTTTTACACGTACCAGGCCGTGGGTGCTGGACAAGCTTGGGAAGATTCCCCTTATTTTGTCTTGTTGGGCGACCGCCAACGTGGCCTGACCATGCTCGATGTACCGACTCTTAAGGAGCTGCAGCGACATTTACAAAGGTTCGCGTCCGTCATGGGCGCTTTTCGCGGATTTATCACAGGGGTCCGCTAACGCACTTGGGTTATAGCCATACAACTAGCTCCCCCCAAGATCATTTTCGGGTCTTCGACTTGCTAATGATGTTGTCGTGGACGCGAATCATTGTTGCCGTGCTCAATTTTTCGAAGAAGTTAATTTGTCAGGGTGCCACGTGTCGCCGTAGGAGTTGAAAAATTTCGAAAAGTTAATGATTACTTTTCCTAAAATCCCGCCCATTACTTTATTATTAAGGTTTACCGTGTTTGACACTTGGCAGAACTGGAGAGTGAGCTGAGAGGTCTTTCAATCTCACTCGCTCATTCGTGCCTTATATCGAGCAGCTTGTCCTTTTGGATTTCTTTTATCTTTATTCTCAAAGCTTTCTCTTTCCTTCTCCATTTTTCTCGACAAAACCTCCATAACCGAAGCTTGAGTTGCTTAGAAATCACCTTTCCCCGTGCTCACAATTACTTCGAAAAGTTACCAAACCTCTCGGCCACTTTCCGGTCTCCTTGCACTAAAAATTTCGTCATTTTTTGACGAAGGTTTCCCGGTTTTCTTTGTTTGAAGTTTCGTGTTCTTCCGGCCGTCCTTTTTACGTTTCCGTGGTTCTTTTGCTTCAAGTTCGAGTCTTTTGGGTGCGATTTCACTGCTTTGGGAACTTTGCTCACCTTTTCCTAGCGTTTTTCACTTACTTATACTTTTTCCTACGACCTTTCGTTTCCGGGTATTTCTTCAATTTGTCTCCTCGTTTTCTTAAGTTTCTTTGCGTATTCATCATGCTCGGACCAGTCCGATAGCCATAATGCTCTTAGTGAGGCGTTCATGACCGAGAGTGACCCTTCTTCCCCTTTGGCCGACAACGAACCCTCTTCTCTTCCGTCCGATAACGAACCCTCTTTTCCTCCGGCTAATAGTGAACTCCGCTTCTAGCTCAAGTCCAAGTGGGGAGGACCGAAGTTGTTAGCGACATACCTCTTACCGTCGAGAGAAAAAGAGTTAAGGTCAAGTTTTTAAACGACCCCCGCTACCCCCGAGGAGCATAACTCGACTAGGAGGTATCTATCCGCCGCCGTAGTGGGGACCGACAAACGCTTAGGGAGCTTAGGCATCGATTCTTGCGAGACGATCCGTTAGGCATCCTCCGGCCGATGCCGCTCCCGACCTTGATGTAGCACCTCTTAGAGAGTCGATGTGTTCAAGTTATCCGCCAATCTTAGGCGGATTTCGGGTCGTTTTTGGAGTCGGTTCGAGCTTAGTTTCGGGGATTTAGGAGAGTTTTGATGTTAGGAGGTGTTGTCGGAGGATGTTAGAGTTTTGAGGAGTCTAGGGAGTGGTTTGCATGGTGGCGTAATCGAGGGACGATCTTGGTCCTCCGATCACTTTTTGTGCCCCGGGTCCTTGTCCTTGGTTCCTTTATGGCGCATCTTCCGAGGCTTCCGAGCTTTGTTCGAGTTCCGAGTCCGAGTTCCGAGTTCCGAGTCCGAGTTCCGAGGTCCGTGGTTCAAGCTTCTTGGTTTGCTCATCGTCCGAGGATCGGCTCTTCATTATGGTTCTGCAGCCTTCATGGCTTACTCAAAAGCCAAGTTCTCATCTTTTTCCTCTTTTCGTGCTCGTTTTGGCGGTTTGAGGCGTACTCAACGTCGCGACCCGCGATCAAGATGTCACGAGTCGCGACTTCGCCATGCTCGCGAGTCGCAAGTGGTTGTCGCGAGTCGCGACCCCCGTGGCCTTTGTCTCTTTTGTTTTCTTTTCCTCCCTTGGAGGGTTACGTTATTAAGTTTTAGTTTTAGTTTTTTTTGTGAGAGCAACTAGAGAGAGAAAAAAAAGAAGATTTCTTTCTAGGGTTTCTTCCTCTCTTCTTTTGTAGAATTGTAATGAATCCTATGGCTCGGCTAGCTTAAACATCTATCTTCGATTTGGTTGTTGAAGCTCTAATCTACTTGTGAGAAGTTCTTATCCTCTACTTTCTCTATGATCATCATGATGCTTCTTGTATTTAATTTCATGATGTTTGCATAATCTTTGCTAGGAACGTTACTAGTATTGTTGTGTGATTCATCTAATGCTAATTCTAGGTGCATAATCGGATTGTTGTGTTCCTAGCTCCATGTAGATACTAGGTGTTTGATTAAATGCTGAACATTAATCTTTTGCACTTAGAGAAGCATTGCTTATTATTCGAATGTTATTGCTTTGATAACATTAGTAATCGTATCGTGTTCCTCGACCTTAATGCTACTTTGGGTTTAGACTTAAGTGCGATTCATTTGAGTTAAGGCATAGTAAGGGCGGTTCAAACCACGCGGATCGTGTGTTTAGCCACGATCTAGGAGGATAGAAGTCCTGGACTTCTCGGTAGGTGACCATAGGAAGTGTCGGGGTTAAGATTTCGTGATCACAAACTAGGTTAGGTGGATGCTAATCGAGTCCAAGACCTTTTTATATTGTAATCTCTTCATATTTAATACCGTGCTTAGTTTAGCTTGCTTAGATTGTTCCAAAACCCCCCAATTCCTTACTTTGGCCTTAGCACATACTAGGGTCCTTAATTCACTAATTTCCGATCAAGTTCCATTGTTCCCTCGTGGATACGATCCCTACTTCCATTATACTTGCTTAGTATGCATGAGAGTAGGTTAATTATATTTGGTTAGGAGTACACTAGAAACGCTTACCAAGAGCACGCTTGGTTGGATAGCTTGGCGGATCTGGGTGGAAATAACGGTTGACTTTTTCGACCGCTTACAATAATCTGCGGCTCCTAACCCTCATATTATTGATTTAGGTGACGACAAACTGACTCTATTGCTACCGTCATGGTCCGTCGGAGACCGTTTATCATCGCCGCACCGGCTGCGAGTCCCGCGCCGTCCGCGTCAATGAGGATGCGATTGATTTCCGCGGACGCAAATATCGACATTTATGTGCCTTCGTCTCGCACATGTGGTCGGGGAATCTTCCCGTGCCGCCGAGTTGAGGGTCGACAACTCGAATCCGATGGAGGAGATCGAGATCGGACCGCCTCGATGCTTTATGGCCGCCGATGATTTCAAAGGTGTCGGCCCTCTCAGTGTAGATTGATTTACCTTGGCGTCCGGACGCCACTGACTTCGCCTACCCGAGAGTTGCTCGGGATTTATACTTTGTTCCGTCGGGTTATCTAACATAGTCCCACCACAGGGAGCCATTGTGACGAGTGTCCTCCCGGCCACGTGGCCGTGTATACTCATCATTTCGAGTTTGGCCTCCGCTTCCCTAGACTCTTTTTTGGTAAAGATCTTAAATGCTTTCAACGTGTGCTTGGCTCAATTGACTCCTCTAGCGGTCCGTAATTTGATAACGCACATCCGGGTCAGGCGTTTTGGATTTTCCGCAAACGCCGAATTTGTTCCGCCACATTCATTGGGCAAGAAAAATGGATCTTCTAGGCAAAGTGTGCCGGGTGGTCGCCGACTACGCCGACAAGAAGATGACAAATCCACCGAAAGTGACCGGTTTTGAAGGGCCGGGGAGACGCTTTCTTTATGTTACGGGTTCCCGAGTAGGGTGGTAAGTGTTTTTTGGTTTGGTTTTGGGGCAAAACCAAACCAAAACCAAAATAAATTCGGTTTTCATATTTCAAGTCCAAATCCAAACCAAAATTCGTCCCAAACCAAAACCAAACCAAACCGAAATTACAAAATCAAAACCAAACCAAACCAAAAAACCGAAATTCTTTTATGATGCAAATTTTTTTTCCAAATCTTACAAATAATACGAAAATTATCAAGTTTCAAATCATCAAACATAGAAGAATTACTTCAAATTTCAACTAAAGCTTTAAATCAAGTACTAGAACTAAAGATAATTGATAAAAACATCAAAACCCATATAGGATAGGCAAACCTCGGCTTGGTTTGGTTTTTTCAGCTTTTTAAAATAAAAACCGAACCAAACCGAAAACCGAAAAAATGAAAAAATGAAAATTTTCCAATCCAAACCAAACCGAATTTTGAAAAAAACCAAACCAAATTATTAATTCGGTTTGGTTTGGTTTGGTTTTCGGCTTTTAACCAAATAACTTACACCCCTATTCCCGAGGATTACCCAAAGGCGTCGTCATTTTACCGAGCCCCGTCCGCACATGGAGCATTTACCCCCTTATTCCGCTAACCGAGGAAGAGTTAGCGGCCTTCGATTACTTTGACACGGAGGATTATTTAGTCACCTATGAGGACGGGAAGGAGGTGAAGGTTAAAGAGCCTAAATATTGGATTCCTCATTTCAAGTACATCCTGGGGAACAAACCCTTGTCGGCCATGTTGCTCGCCCTACTCATGAAAATGGTAAGTGTTGTTGTCGGACCGGTCCATCTAATGAAAGTAATAATAATATATATATTTTTTTAACCGTCTTCGTATGTCCACAAAGCTTTCACCACCTTGATTTCGACGCGCTCGGCTGACGAGAACCTCAAGCCGCTAACACACTCCGCCGCCCGCTCCTCCTTCGAGTACGAGACAATGCACGGTAACACTAGCGCGGCCGAGGAGGTAATCGCAATGAACCGCAGAATATTCGCCGTGGTCGCGTGGGGTAACCGTTGCTCACGCCCCCGTTCCGCCGCTAGCACTGCTCGTTGCCGGGCCCTGTGGGCTCGCTCGTCGTCCCTCTCAGTCTTCTACTTCCCGCCCGTGGCCGAGGGAGGCGTGACTAGGAGACGCGCCGCGAGAACGTACCGCGACGGACTCCTCCGCTAACAAGCGGCCGACCTTAAGGTGTCCCGGCACTTCTACTCCCGCCGATGAAATCGTCCGTATAGAAAACCAGGACGTGAATGCTCCCGGGAGTCAATGGCACGTGGAGGTCGTGGGCCACGGATCCCGGCTCTCCCGAGCTAAGTGGTACTTGGTTGTCTCGGCTCCTTTTCCACCATTCGTCAAAAATCCGGAGATGATTACTTCTCAAAGTTTTCTATCTAGCTTATCTCCCAAGATTTTCTCTCGATTTGGTGAGTTGATTGAGAAGAGAGAAGTGCCGCCGAGTGATTCAATGGCGGCCTCCTTTTGCCGGCCGTCCTATCGTCCCTGTGCAAAATCTACCAACCCGATTGGGACGTTAGAGAGGATGAGTCGCTGTATGCCGATATTCCCGAGAACGGTGGCGTTCGCCACCGGATTTTGAAAGGCATGCAACCGCCTATTGACAAAGCCTAAGCAGGTCCTTGGTGACCTAACCGCTAGGGTGGCTCACGACCAACTTGTGGTATGCTTCTTCCTCCATTTGTTACCAGTTATTTATTTTTGTATTTGTATTGACGTCCTTCTTTCTTCTCCCTCAAAGCCAACAATGCCGCTTCTTGAGCCGATTGAGCAAGATGTTGAGTACCGTAAGTTGCTTTGGACAACCTATAAACAAATCGGAAACTTGCCAGACTTCGCTTAAAGATGCCGAGGACAAACCGGCAACCAAGATCGCTGCCTTGCAGCCCTCAAGGATGAGCCGCAAACCTTGAGGCCGCGAGCCGCTTTACCGGGAAGAGACCGAGGAAAATGTCAACACATTGACCAAAGCTCGGAGGCCGCTAACACTGAGAAGGAGGTTGCAGTACTGGACGCTGCGGTCGAGGCTGAGGCCAGGGGGGTCGCTAAGGCTGTTACTGAGTTCAAACAGTCTGATGAATATGTTGCGGCCCTCCATAAGAGGTATGACGGTGGATGGGCGGCTGCCATGAGATGCGTTTGCAAGACCATTCCGTGGATTTGACCGAATGTGATCGAGGAGGCTCACGCCGCCGCCACACTGCCGCCATTCAAGGGGGATCCAAAATTTACCGACGAGAATGCCATAGCGGATGCGGATCCTGGATGTGGCGAACAAACATATCGGATGTCCCCCCCTTCTGAAGTTTTTGGCGGCCTTCTCTCACTTTTCTTGCTCCTCCAATAGTTTATAGCTTGTAATATTTTGAATATTTTGACTTTATTCGACCCATGTTGGCATTTGTAAACGCTAACGTTTCTTAATTTTATAAGTACAATTCCAACTAAAAGCCTTTTATTTGGCTGCCATCGTTTTGCCTGTAGTTGGCCGCCAAGCCAGTAGCTTTTATTTTATGGGAAAGTACTTTATATCTTGCGTTTCTGTCGCTTTCATTATCATCTGATTGTTGTATGTCCGCCAATCTTTTTATTTGTCAACGAGAATTATCGTCTGATCTTTTATATGACCGCTAATGTTCGTGAGCCTGTCATGGCTTTTGTAATGTGCTAGGTCTGTCATATGACCGTTAACGCACTTTGAACCTGTCATATGGCTTTTGATTTGTGCTAGGTCTGTCATATGACCGTTAACGCACTTTCGAGCCCGTCATATGGCTTTTGATTTGGCTAGGTCCGTCATATGACCGTTAACGCACTTTGAGCCCGTCATATGGCTTTTGGATTTGTGCTAGGTCCGTCATATGACCGTTAATGTTCGTGAGCCTCGTCATGGCTTTTGTAATGTGCTAGGTCCGTCATATGACCGTTAACGCACTTTCGAGCCTCGTCATATGGCTTTTGATTTGTGCTAGGTCCGTCATATGACCGTTAACGCACTTTGAGCCTCGTCATATGGCTTCGATTTGTGCTAGGTCCGGCTATATGATCGTTAACGCACTTTGAGCCTCGTCATATGGCTTTTGATTTGTGCTAGGTGTGTCATATGACCGTTAACGCACTTTGAGCCTGTCATATGGCTTTTGATTTGTGCTAGGTCTGTCATATGACCGTTAACGCACTTTGAGCCTCGTCATATGGCTTTTGATTTGTGCTAGGTCCGTCATATGACCGTTAACGCACTTCGAGCCCGTCATATGTCTTTTGATTTGTGCTAGGTCCGTCATATGACCGTTAACGCACTTTGAGCCCGTCATATGTCTTTTGGATTTAGGCTAGGTCCGTCATATGACCGTTAACGCACTTTGAGCCTCGTCATATGGCTTTTGATTAATATGCATGAAAATAACAAGATAATTGATGAATTGTTAACTAAGCTTGTATTATTTATGTAATAAGGGTTGGCTCTCGACCATTACATTCAATAACTCAAACATAGTATTTCTTTAGGACGCTAGCATTCCAACAATTTTTAAGCTCCTTATCGTCCATATTCTTTAAAATGAAAGAACCGAGCAATCTTCTTGCTATGACATAAGGACCTTTCCAAGCTAGCAAGCCGCCTTTCCTTCAAGATGCGCTCGCCGGTGGCCGCCGTTCGCGAAGGACTAAGTCGCCCACGTCTAATGGCCTCTCCATGACTTTCTTATTGTAAGCCTTGCCGATTCTATCTTTGTAAGCGACTCGCTCCCGCCCGCCATGAGCCTTATTTCCGGCAAAAGTCTAGGTCTTCCCTAAGTGCCAGTCATTCCTATGCAGGTCTTGGTGCTTGATCCTAAGAAGAGGGTAATCCCACCTCTACCGGTAACCATATTGGCTCATGCGGTCGCGCATTTAAGCGCAGGTGAACTCGAATGATTTCTTGTATAGCTCATTATGGTATATGACGTACCAACTCGCTTGTCGCTTCAACTTCGGGAAGACGAAGGATTACCGGGAAGCGTCCCGGCCAACTTGTACGCCACAAGCTCACTAAACCATTCCCCCGGTGGTTTATACTATTGACGCTTACGACTTTTTCCGTGATGCTCTTTTCCTTCAAGACATCCACCGTGACAGCTTCTTTCAATGCTAAATGAGTCGAGCTTGCCAACTTGGACAATGCGTCCGCTTTCGTGTTCTCGGCCCTTGGTATCGCTTGAATCTCAAAATGATTCAATCGAGCTATCAATTCCTTGGCCTTTTCGACGTATTTTAGCATGTTGGCCTCTCGACCTCAAATTCTCCCCTCACTGGCCGCTCACCAACCGTGAGTCCGTTTTAAAAACACTTTCTTAGCACCCGCCGCCAAACACATTCTCATCCGGCACCGCGCTTCATATTCTCGCTCGTTGTTTCGACGCCGGAAGGCGAACTTGATGGCGCATCGGTAAGAACTTCCTTCGTGGCTAGTCATCACTATACTGCTCCAGATCCGCTAACAATGGACGATCCGTCGACTTCCAAGCAGTCGAATTCCTTTCGCTCCACTTCTTCCTCCTCATATGAGGCTTCCACGATAAAGTCCCGGGGGCCTCGCGCTTTGATAGCGGGCCATGGGCTTGTATCGTATATCATACTCCGATAGTTCAACGGCCCATTTCAAAGAAGCTGGCCGAACTATCCATCTTCCGCAACGCTTTTCTAGCGGCCGGTTGGTTAAAACTTGAATGGTATGGGCCGAAGTAATGGTCCGAGCTTCGGGCGGCTATTACCACGCGCCAAGGCCATTTTTTCTACCAGCCGGTAACCCGCCTCCCGACCGTTAAGAATGTGGTCGATAAAATAAATTGCCGGCCGCTCTTCTCCTTTTCTACCAATAACACGGCCGCGACTGTCTTCGGCGAGGCCGAGATATATAGTTGTAATACGTCTCCGGGCCTCGGGCCTTGTAATGGTAGGTAGCTTCTTTAAATGCTCTTTTACCGCCAGAATGCTTTGCTTTTCTCCTCTCCCCACTCGAACTTCTTATTCCCCTTAGCAAGGCAAAGAAAGGCAAAGCTTTGTCTCGCGATTTTGAAATGAATCGAGTGAGGGCCGCCATTCTCCCCGTTAGCCGCTGAATATCCTCGACGCTTTTTGGCTCAGTGCGTCGACAATGGCTTGGACTTTGTCCGGGTTTGCATCAATCCCCATTTTGCTTACCAAAAAGCCTAAAAACTTCCCCCGCTCTCACTCCAAAGACACATTTCTTTGGGTTGAGCTTCATCCGATACTTCCTCAAAGTTCTCAAGGTCTCTTCCGGATCGTCCAAATGTTCACGGGCCGGGTTACTCTTGACGATGGAGTCGTCAACATATGCTTCGATATTCCTCCCCTCTCGATCCGCGAACACTTTGTCGACTAGTTTTTGATAGGTCGCCCCCGCATTACGAAGCCCAAACGGCATTGCCTTATAATTATATACTCCACAATCGGTGATGAACGCAGCTTTTTCCTATCGCCTCGAGCAAGCCGATCCGATGATAGCCCGAGAAGGCATCCATAAAGCTTAACAATGCATGACCGCTAGTAGAGTCTACTAGCCGGTCTATTCTCGGCGACGGATAGCAATCCTTTAGGCAAGCTCGCTGAGGTCCGTGAAGTCCACACACATCCTCCATTGGCCGTTAGCTTTCTTTACCATGACTACATTGGCCAACCACTGGGGTAGTCGCATGGCTCAATGAAGTCACCGCCAATAGCTTATCAACCTCCTCTTTAATGGCCTTGTTCTTTTCGGCCGAAAAATTTCGCTTCTTTTGCTGACATGTGCCTGGACAAGGTCTGCTCAACATTCGACGATGTACCATCACGGCCGGGTCTATTCCCGGCATCTCATCCGCCGAGAACACGAAGACGTCCGCGTTTTCTCTTAGGAGAGTCACCAAGTCGACCCCGACCTTTGGGTCCATGTCTGCTCCAACAGCCCACCTGTCCTTGCCGGATCATCCGCACAAAGATCTCTCGCTTCGTTTCTCCGTCCTGGTTTGGGGCCTTGGAGTATCGTCGACCCGGATTCCAGCCTCTTCCATTAAAACATCCATCTCCTCACCCCCTTTCTCGGATCCTTCCTCATTCGCCGAGCCCTCCTCCGAGCTCGCCTTTGTTTTCGAGTCAAGGATTTAATTCTTCTACCGCACTCTCCTTTGCCTGTTGCTTCAAGTCTTGTTAGATAGCATGATTTTGCCATCTCTTGATTTCCTCTCAGCTTTCTTTGTCGTCCCGAGATTGAAAACGAACAACATAGTCAAATGATAAGTTGACACAACTCCTGGACGTCATGGATGAAAGGGCGTCCGATAATTACGTTATAAGCTCCGTGGACGTCAACCACTAAAAACTTCGCCATCACATCCCCTGGCGTTCTCATCCTCCCCTACTCGACCGGTAAGGTTATCGAGCCCTCTCGGAATCACCGACGCCCCGTGAAACCTATCACCGGGTAACGTACGTGCCTCGATGTTCCCGCCAATCATCAATTTTTCAAAGGTCTGGGAAGTACGAATGTTTGCGGAACTTCCTCCGTCTACCAGATTTTGTGGATCAAACAGCTTTGACACTTTCGGCGTGACCACCCGAGGGTCATCATGAGGGTAGACGACATGCTTTGCATCTTCAACCGTGAAAGACATGGCGGGCATTACCGGCGGCCTTCTCCACCGCATGCTTTCATTGAAATTGACCCGGTGCCTCGAATTCCTTCAGGCTTGCCTTGCCCCATTGATGCCGCCGCCATGAATTGACCGCCGCTATAACATGAATCTCAAAGAATTCGCGGATTGCACATTCCGGTTATTAGGCTTTACCACGTCTCCGTCCTTTGATTGTGCCTTGTATTGAGTGAAGTTACCCCGTCTTATCAAATCCTCCAGTGTTATCCTTCAAGTGCCCGCAATTCTCTAGTAGTGTGACCGTGATCACCGTAAAAGTCACACCACTTGCTCTTGTCACGTTTTTATGAAACATTTGCTTAGGACGTTGCCATTTATCATTGTCCTTGTTCATCCGATATATCTCGAGCCCTTGAGGTCGTGAGCTGCGTATATGTATCGAATTTATCTTTGTACTCGAACCTTTCGCGGTCATTCTTCTCGCTGGTCATTTCCCTTCTTGACCACATTTGATTCCCTGCTTCCTTTCATCCCGACCGCGATCATTTTCGCGACCCTTTTCTCTCTTCCGCTTATCATCCTTCTTCTTCTCCTGCCACGACTTTGGCTGCCATGCCTTGTCAAACTCTTCCCCCCGATGAAATCGTTTGCCTTCCTCAAGACTCGCTCAAGGGATGTGAAGGTTTTACGGCCCGTATAACTTCTAAACGCGGACCCTTCCCTCGGCCTGGTCATCAAAGCTAAGACGGCCACGTCCCGCCAAGGCGGGGAATGGTGACCGCCTCGCAAATTGAAACGGCCGACGAAATCTCGCAGCTCTCATTATCCATCCGCTGATAGATAACAACTCGCCAGCTTGTGCGCTCACGGCGCCTATTACTCACGAAGTGAGTGCCGAACATAGATGAAAGCCGAGAAAAACTAGAAACATTACCGCCCCGATGCTTTTAAACCATGTCCTGGGCAATCCCGGCCAAGGTATATGGGAAAACCTTACACCCGATTGCGTCCACTGTGTGTATAAATACATGTGCCCCTCATAAGCGGCCACATGATCGTCTGGGTCTGAGGTGCCATCATACTTGCAGGACGACATCTTGATTCGCGACATGGGGTGGTTCAAGATTTCCGGAATGAAAGGGGACCGCTTAGGCTTGATCAATAAGTGCCCGCCACACAATAATTGCTTGCACCACCGATGCCGTGCTCCCGGGGCGAGAACGACTTTGATTCTCATCTTCCGAATTGTTAAGATCCTCGCTCTAGGATGACTTCCTCATATTCCCGGGTCCTCACTTTGCCTTTCGATCCGGCGAACCTCCCGATTAAAGGTCCGCATTCTTCTCACGGGGGTACCATCGACGTTGCGACCATTCATGGTCGACATACGCCACGAAGCCGACCAACTCTTGCATTATGAGTGGGAGTGTTGTTAAGCCGAGTACCCGCTTGTAACATTTGGATGAAAGACGCTACGGTTGTAGGTCTCGAGGGAGAATTGACTTAGTTGAGCCAGGTTAAATGATCCGCTTCCGGTGTTTACATGAGACACATTGTTCCCGGGGGTTTCTTGCTCGTTGGACGTTCCCCGCGTCTAACTACGATGGATCACGGCCGTCATTGTTTTCTCTTTCCATGTTGGCGTTCACAAAGATGGAAGCCCCCTCCTTCTAGCGCCAAGTTGTTTCGGTATTGAAACGGTTAGGCCTTAAGAGAAGTCCGCCAAAGATTAGGGTTTGACTCCGCTAGTGAATAATCGCACAAGAAGCAAACGTGAACTACCCTGGGATGCGAGGAAACCCCCTCCGACGCTCAAGTCAAGCACGTGTCCAAATAGGATTTAGAGAGAGAAAGTAGAGAGAGAGAAATAAGAATTCCCGAGTGTCGAGAATGTACCCGCAGAATAGTACTAGTGGGGTATTTATAGAAGTACTATTCACGTGACAGGTGCGTAATCCTTTTACACGTGTACTGGCCGTGGTGCTTTTGACAACTGGGAAGATTCCCTTATTTTGTCTTGTTGGGCGACCGCCAACGTTGTCGGACCATGTTGATGTACTCGACTTGTTAGAGCCGTAGGCGACATTTACAAGCAGTTCGCGTCGTTATGGCGTTCACGGACTTATCACGTGGGTCCGCTAACGTACTTGGGTTATACCCAAACAGGCATAATTTGAGGCACGAAGTTGGGCCATTAGAAATTATCCCCCAATCCTAGATAGTAGGCCATATTGTAAAATTTGTAAGTTATACATTATATTCTCCTTAATTATACCCTATATAGAACATTTCAGGGAAAGACTAATTTGGTATCTTGGAGATGGAAATTTTTTCGTAGTAAGGGGTAATTATATCCTAGACAGTTGACCCCAATCGCTGACTATTAACTTAATCACATTTAATTTAATTTCGAAAGACTAATTTGGTATCTCGGAGATGGAAAGACTATCAACTTAATTTCCGAAAGTTGATCCCAATCGATTGTGCCAAATTTAGGGGTTGAGGGAGTATTATTTTATTACTTCCTCCATCCCTTAATTTGCTTTACATGGGTTTGACATGGAGATGAGTAGTAATAAAAGTAGAATAAAACATTTGAAAGTAGATAGAGCCAGAATGAAGTCAATGAAAATGTTGGGATCGAGAGAGAAAAAGGGTACAAGCTTTCTTAGGAAGAATCTGCACTTCCATATTTGTATTTAAATTTTAAACTTGCAATTTCTAAATCAAAATATTAGGTTTCAAAGACCTTATTGTCCCATTCTCGCATCATCCCTAGCTTTGCATAATTAATAGATGAGCCAAGCAAGTCCCGCATATAGTTATTCTTGCCTATTTAGCGGTGTATCTTATACAACCACCGCTTCATCCGATCGTAGAATGAGCTCCGAAACTCACTGCGACCCGTTCTTCACATAAGTGATTAGTTGTCCCTGATTCATGGCCACGTAATGGTCACATATCATCGTGGCCCGTAGGACGCCAAGCTCTACATGGTTTTCGTAGTTCAAGTGTCCCAAAGCAAGCGTACGAATCGCTGCTTTGGGGCCTTCGCCTATGACAAACCCAGGATGCCATTCCACTTCCTAGGAGAAGTGGAGAGCCAAGGATAGCCACTGGAAACAGAATACTCTTATGAGGGCTTATGTTAATATGTTTACTACTCCCTCCGTCCCATAATATAGTGCTTGTTTCGCTCTCTTCAGGTGAAACTTTAAAATCTTTGACCAAATATTCTCAATAATATATGTTAAACCCTATGTATGTTGTGCACATGTGAGTTGTCCCACATTGGAGAAAGAGGGGAGAAAGTATCATAATATAAGCTGGAGGAGCTACTCCTACTATTGCCAATTGGTTTTAGTATGGAACCTCCTTTGGGCTTGTAAGTGGACCGAACTCTCCTTCTCCATATTGGGTTGCCCAAGCCCATTTTCAGTCATATCAAATTTATCATGGTATCAGAGCCCAGGTTGTTGGGTCTTTCATATTGGGCATTTGTCATGCAACTGGATAAGTCCCTCTATTGGACGATCATTCCCAATGAGGATTGCCTTACCAGTATGCTATAATTCTAAGGACACTCACATGTGAGGGGGAGTGTTAAACCCTATGTATGTTGTGCACATGTGAGTTGTCCCACATTGGAGAAAGAGGGGAGAAAGTATCATAATATAAGCTGGAGGAGCTACTCCTACTATTGCCAATTGGTTTTAGTATGGAACCTCCTTTGGGCTTGTAAGTGGACCGAACTCTCCTTCTCCATATTGGGTTGCCCAAGCCCATTTTCGATCATATCAAATTTATCATGGTATCGTGAGCCCAGGTTGTTGGGTCTTTCATATCGGGATTTGTCATGCAACTGGATAAGTCCCTCTATTGGACGATCATTCCCAATGAGGATTGCCTTACCAGTATGCTATAATTCTAAGGACACTCACATGTGAGAGGGAGTGTTAAACCCTATGTATGTTGTGCACATGTGAGTTGTCCCACATTGGAGAAAGAGGGGAGAAAGTACCATAATATAAGCTGGAAGAGCTACTCCTACTATTGTCAATTGGTTTTAGTATGGAACCTCCTTTGGGCTTGCAAGTGGACCGAACTCTCCTTCTCCATATTGGATTGCCCAGGTCCATTTTCAGTCATATCAAATTTATTAATATATACAAAAAAAAATACTCATGTAAGATCTTGTTAGGTTGCCTCAATGTGTACTTTCATAATATCGACTTCTTATATTTTTTATTACTACGGAATTAAAGATATTGAAGGTTAAAGGTATATCTTGGAGACCGTGCAAAAAAAGAAACAAACACTATATTATGGGACGGAGGGAGTATTAAACTAATATTATATGTGTAATGTAATCATTTGTAGAAGCATTTTTTGACCCCACATTTCTGCTTCCAAACCCTAACTAACACCGTTTGCTAACATAAGATCACAAAGACACAAACAAGGTCTTCAAGATAGATGTGATTTACCCATTTGGCTTGGAGGTTGTTAGCCGTGATGGCAACATGCTGTGTATATCACCCAACAAAAGCTCCTACTTGGATGCAAATCTTTAAGATGAAATCTATAGCTTTTGGTCTCCGGGATGAGGCTCTAGGCCACAGGGGAGCCTTGCAGCTAGTGAATCGATCACCCTCCGGATGATGCCTACGAGGCTACTTGACCATCTCATATTCAAATTTAGTGGACATCCGGACATCCTTCATAGAAAAGCACAACTTGAATCTCTGTCTTGTACTCAGTGATGCTATGTGAATAGCTAGGCGAAGCATTGTTAATCTAATTTTGGAATTTGACATATTTTGGCTCTCAAAATCCGTACAAAAGTTCTTTTAAAGGATCCCGGCATAATGTAGGAAGTTAGAAAGAATTAATTCTAACTTTCTAAGTGCGACATTGAGCTAGGACGATTAAGTTAGATCCATTAGCCATATTATCGACTCCGTGTCTAAACTATGTATTGTTTGTCCCCTCGTCAGCCTGTGCTTGCTTTTTCAAACTTCCGACTAAGAACATTCTCAGCTTGGAAATATTCCTGAATCTTTTATTTTCGTAAATTTCTCTTTTAGTAACTAATGATTAAAAGTAATCTTGCTCAAGATGGTTTGTCTCTAAATAGCATTTGGGCAATCTGCTTTCTTGTCCACGCTACTTTTTCTCTACTTGGTTCAAATGCATTATTTTTATTTGGGTGATTTCTTGTAATATTTCCCTAAGGCAGTATGGATACAACTAATTCTTTTGTGCTTCTTGATTAAGGGTTGATTATTTAATGTTGTGTGCTCACAACTTATATTCCGATGTCTCATTGTCTCATTGATAGAACTGTTGCATATACAAATCATATTGTTTTGCTTACGAGGCGTTGGAGAAATGGAGTTTTGAACTTATGCATCCTTGCTTCCTCGACATGTTGAGATTATAGAGAAAATAGACGAGGAGGTAATCACATTTACTTACCCTTTCTTATTGGCCAATAACTGCCCTTTCTAGTACAACCAATTAACTAGCACCAATCAACTACTTACAGCTAGTTAATACAATCATCTCTGAATATGGTCTTGATGATCCTGAACTACTGATGGAAAAATTGAATTTGATGAGAATACTGGAAGATCGGCTCTTTGACGGGAAGATCGGCGGAGGTGGTGGAGGTTATGAGGAGGCGAAAGATTCACATAATGTGCCTTCAAGAGACTAAGTGGGTTGGTGGAAAAGCAAGAGAACTAGCCCCGTGGGGTTATAAGCTTTGGTACTCCAGGAAAGGATAAGTGTAGGAATGGAGTAGGCATCATTATTGATAAGGAATATATTGATGATGTGGTGGAAGTTTCGAGGAAGAGTGACCGCATTATGAGTATCAAAGCTAGTATTAGGGAGTAATGCGGTGACTATCATAAGCGCATATGCGCCCGCAAGTAGGATTGGAAGCATTTATTAAACAACAATTTTGGGAGGATTTGGAGGAGGTTGTGCAACGAGTGCCTATTAATGAAAAATTGATCATTGGTGGGGATCTTAACGGACATGTGGGCACTAGTCGAGTTGGCTTTGAGAGCATTCATGGAGGTTTTGGGTATGGGGAGAGAAATGAAGCTGGAAGTGATATCTTGGATTTCGCATTAGCCTATGGTCTTAGTATTATGAACACTTGGTTTGAGAAAAGAGAATCTCACCTTGTGACGTATAGGAGTGGAAGTAACGCGAGTCGAGATTGACCTCTTTTTAGTAAGGAATGGTTAGCGGAAGAGTTATACAAACCGCAAGGTGATACCGGTGAGAGCGCGACCACCCAACATAGACTAGTCGTAGCTTGATTTCCGGGGTAGGGAGTCTTTAAGAAAGCGAAAACCCAATGTGGAGCCGCGAATCAAGTGGTGGAAGCTCCAAGGGGAGCACAAAGAGAACTTCTTAGCTAAGATGGCTAATAAAGATATTTGGGCTTGTAACACGGAAATGGATGTAGATTCGATTTGGACAAAGATAGAACTTGGTATAAAGGAAGTGGCGAAAGAGGCCCTTGGAGAATCTAAAGGAACCGTACCATCAAGTAAGGACACATCTTGGTGGAACGAGGAGGTGAGACAAGCGATAAAAAACAAACGAGAAAGTTATAAACTTTTGGGAAAAGATAAGCAAACGATGTGAACTATGAGAAGTACAAAGAGGCGAGAAAAGAAGCCAAGAAGGCAAGACGGGAAGCTAAAGCACGGGTAAACAAAGAGCTTTATGCAAGATTGGATACTGACGTAAGGTGAAAAAGACATTTATAGAATTGCGCGTATGAGGGACAAGAAGACAAGAGACATAAGAAAGGTAAAATGTGTCAAGGGTGTGGACCAAAGAGTGCTTGTGGAGGATGAAGAGATAAAGGATAGGTGGAGGTCGTACTTTGATACCTTGTTCAACGGTGATAAAGCACAAGACATCGGGGATGTACACATTCCGCCAAGTATGTTAAATCGAGAGTTTATGAGGAGGATTCAAAAGGGAGAAGTCGTTGCAAGATTAAAAAAGATGGGATTGAAGAAAGCTACGGGGCCGATGGCATACCTATCGAAGTTTGGAGGTGTTTAGGGGGAGAGGAATCGAATGGCCGACAACATTCTTCAACATGATTTGGAGACACAACAAAATGCCATTAGAATGGAGGAAGAGTACTTTGATTCCTTTGTATAAGAACAAAGGCGATGTACAAGATTGTACCAACTACCGAGGAATCAAACTAATGAGTCATACGATGAAACTCGGGAAAGGGTGATTGAGCAAAGACTTAGGAAACATGTGAAGATATCGGAGAACCAATTTGGATTTATGCCTCGGAAGATCGACTATAGAGGCCATCCACCTCTTAAGACAAACAATGGAACATTACCGTGATAGGAAGAAGGATCTACATATGGTTTTCATTGATTTGGAGAAGGCATATGATAGAGTACCAAGAGAAATACTTTGGTGGGCGTTGGCAAGGAAAGGTGTTCCACAAAAATATATAGATATCATCAAGGATATGTATGAGGGGGCAACTACGAGTGTGCGGACTACGGTGGGGAGGACGTAAGAGTTTCCTATTACCATCGGAGTGCATCAAGGTTCCGCACTTAGTCCCTTTCTCTTTGCCCCTAGTCATGGACGAACTAACGAGGTCAATTCAAGATGATATACCATGGTGTATGATGTTTGCGGATGATATTGTGTTGATTGATGAAACAAAGGAAGGTATTGAGAGAAAGTTGGAATTGTGGAGACATACATTAGAAGCCCGGGTTTTAGATTGAGCGTAAGTAAGACGGAGTATATGGAGTGCAAGTTCGGTGGGGTTACAAGCAGAGGCGAGGGCGGTCACTTTGGATAGCAAAGTGGTTCAAGGATCGAACGTCTTCCGTTACCTAGGATCCATTCTCCAAAAGGATGGAGAACCTGGATGAGACGTGGCTCATGGAATTAACGCGGTTGAGTTAAAGTGGAAACGCGCCACCGGATTCCTTTGTGATTCCGGCATTCCCCAAAGCTTGAAGGGAAAGTTCTACCGCACGCAATTAGGCTCGCTTTGTTATATGGCACCGAATGTTGGGCGGTGAAACAATGCCACGTCCATAAGATGAACGTGGGCGGAGATGCGTATGTTGCGGTGGATGTGTGGCCACACAAGGAAAGACCGATTAAGAAATGAAGTGATCCTAGAAAAGTTGGAGTTGCATCCATTGAAGAAAAGATGAGGAGGAATCGGTTAAGATGGTTTGGTCATGTGAAAAGGAGATCGAGGTGATGCACCTAGGTGAGAAGAATTGAAGAGTGGAGGAGTAACCGAGTTGTAAGGGTAGGGGGAAGACCTAAGATGACTTGGATGAAGCGTAATTGAAAGTGATATGAGGTTACTTGGGATTGAGGAGAGCATGACGTTGGATAGAAGTGAGTGGAGAGAGATCCATGTGTGGAGGAAGGGTGTGATTTCGCATTTATTTGTTTTTCTCAATCGTGTTGGTATTAAAACCTTTTGTTTAAAACTCTTTTAAAACTTGTTGGTGTAAACCTTCTTTAAAAAAAAAAAAAAACCTTTTTATCACTCTTGGCGATGCCATCTCCTTTGGTGACGGTTTCAGTTGACGATTCATGTTAGCCGACCCCAAATCACTTTGGGAATAAGGCTTAGTTGTTGTTTGTTTGTTTATGAGAATACTGGAGAATTTCGATCTTCCAAGTTCTGTTGCATGTTTAATCAAGGAAAAAAGCTATAAAGCCAGTTCCAAAACCATCAAAGATGATCTAGTTGAAGAAAGTACAACTCTTGATGAACAAGACGGACTGGTTGCTGAAGATTAAGGTGAGGAACATGTTAAAGAGAAGAAGGCAGTGGTAGAGCCAGTTCCAGAACCATCAAAGATGGTTCGAATGGCTAATCTATGTGTTGTAGCGGGTCATGCAGTAAATGGGGTTGCTGAGATACATAGTCAAATAGTAAAGGAACAAGTATTTCGTGACTTCTATGAGGTAAAATTGGTAGTTTGGTGTAAAAGTTGTGAACCCATTTTTATGTAATTAGGATTGTGTATTATCATCAATCTCTTAAGGGTCGAGTTCTTTCAGTTGTGGCCAGAGAAATTTCAGAATAAAACAAACGGGGTGACCCCAAGAAGATGGATCAGGTTTTGCAATCCAAAATTAAGCAGTATCTTAACAAAATGGATTGGGTCTGAAGACTGGGTTCTGAACACTGAGAAACTTGCAGAATTGCGAAAGGTAATGACCTGTTTATTATTTCACTTACGTTTTGTGGTTCAAGCTGCATCACTGTTTGCAAACCTATTTCCTCATTGCCTTTCGCAATTTGATGTGCTTAAACTGGTCTGTTACTTCACTCTAAACAAGACATTGACTGACACTCTTGCATAAGGATTGCAACTATAAGTTGTAATCTAAAAAATGACAAACTCTCTAATAGTCAGTTAGTCAGCTCTCTTCAACTAGCTGAAGATATTTAGACTATGCTTTTGTATCTATTAGTGTTTTGCCCTTTGCTTTCATTCACTTTCTTCTGTTGCAAACACCTGCATTTTATACTAAGTTACTGACTCTACTTCATCAACATATTGGGCCCTTAATTGCAGTTTGCAGATAACAAAGATCTTCATAGTGAATGGATGGCGGTAAAAAGGAACAACAAACAAAAAATCGTTTCCCTTATCAAAGACAGAACAGGTTACACAGTCAGCCCGGATGCAATGTTTGATATTCAGGTAATCTTTCAAAATTATGATGTTCATGGTCGGAACTTGGATGTGCCAATGAGAGGTGGAAATTTGTGGCTAATGTCCTGATTTGGAGTTTGCTCGAGAATCTACTGACTCCATTTCACAAAGATTCTCCTACCTCTCATTACAGTTCTTTATGTAATTTAATACTAAAAGTTCAGTAGTCCTATACTCCTATGTGAGGTTATTGCAATGTTCTCTATGGTTATCATCTCTGCGTCGTCTAAGTTTTTCTCTACCCCGACTTCTTCCATTTCTTTCATGGAACCTCTTCTTGGCTCTCTTTAAGACTTCTTAGTTCTTGTGCAGTCAACTAGGACACTCATATATGAACAGAGGAAGTAGTATAGAATTATATAGACAAGCTAATTACCGATCCTAGTTTAACTTTAAGTGCATACTTCATTTACGAATGAACTTACTCAATGATTCACTCTAAGCTGGGTTTCATGATTGAACTTGATCAATGAACATGAAGTCCATTTCAGGAGACTTGTTACTTAGCCTAGTTCTTCCATCTTTTTTGTTTTGTTTTGTTATCGAATTTTTTTTTTTGGGGGGGGGGTGTTTGAGCCTTGTTTGATTAAAAACTATACTTATAAGCATTGGTCATGGACCGGCTTCTGTTTTGGTTTCTGCACTGAAAGTTTGATGCTTCTCCTCGCTCTCATAACTAATGCAACCACTGACTTTCCAAATCAAGCGTATTCATGAGTACAAGCGACAGCTTATGAACATATTTGGAATTGTATACCGCTACAAAAAAATGAAAGAAATGAGTTCTGTAGATAGGAAAGCCAAATATGTTCCAAGAGTGTGTATATTCGGAGGAAAAGCTTTCTCAACATATGTGCAGGCTAAAAGAATAGTGAGGTTTATTACTGATGTAGGAGCTACAATAAACCATGATCCTGAAATCGGTGATCTACTGAAGGTATGTGTTTGTGCTCTCTGTACTATAAATCACTGGCAAGTATTTTCTCTGCTAGTTTGCACTTTGCAGAAGCTGTTTAATATAGTATCCTGAATCTTACTCAAGTTTCGTAGGTGCATCATTTGCTCCAGCTTTTGATTTTGATTGTCTTTAATGTTTATTTTTTATATTTGCTGGTGGGGATAGGAATAGGGAAACAAATTCTGTAACTGGAGGCACTGAAAACTTAAAAGTGCTTTTGAGAATGTTTTGTTAGAATCCCTCTTATGCCTTAAAACTGTATTGAATATTTGCAGCATGTTTGCTTACTAGAGCTTACAATGTGTGTTTATAATGGATTGCGGAGCGATAAGCTCTTTTTTTTTTTTTTTTTTTGGACAAAGGGTAAATAAAGAACAATAATGGGCGATAAGTTAGTTGTTTCTTTCTAACTACTACTATTGAATGTAAAATCTCTCTGCTGAAACTTTAAGCTTTCAAATCCATTTAGGCAGTACTAATCTGAATTCTAAGTTCTATGAGACTGCAAGATATTGTAAACGCTGCTAATGTAAAATGATAATTTGGTTCAACTTATCATTTTTGGATGGCATGATCTGATTAAAAAAGTATGCTCGATGATTTTGTAATTATTTGACTTTTCACTTTATCAAGTCTGAAATTTGTGTGGAGAGCTAATTGAACACTATTTTGTGTCATGTCATTACTCGTGTCAAATACCCCCATTATTTATATTTTATTTTACTTATTTTTTACTTGTTATACATTGAATTTTCACGTTTGCCAATGCACAACCTTCGAATTTGAACCTTTGTATCTTTAATTCTCTATCAGTGAAATTATAAGAATTTGATATTTTTAAAATATTCATTAAGACAAAGCATATAAGATTCTATATAATACAAATTCTCTTAAAAGACCGTCTTATACTGTTTTATTTGTAAGACGAGGGTCATTTTTTGCCCTAAAGGGTCACTTATAGTAGAAGTACTCCCTAAGGTAATAGGCGACCACTTGTTTAAAAGTAACCCCTAAATTTTTTTTTTTTTAAAAATGACCTTTTACCATTCAATGAAAAAAGAAGTGACCCCTTTAGCCAATTAGCCTAAAGATTTTCCCTTTTAGGGTAAAAAGTGAGATGGTCTTACCATAAGTTTATTGTAAGGAGATTTTAACAAGATTTTCTATCTATATAATAAAATTTGTTTTTATATATTATTTAAAATAATATAGTGAAAATGATATATGGGATAATGTGTAAATGACTAAAGTCAAAGTGATATATGTGAATAGTAAAGTCAAAGTGGAACAAGTTCTTTTAAAAAGTGGAGGGAGTATCAATCTTCATACGAACTAGGGAACTGTGCAGTTTGTATTTGCTAGATCTTTTTTCTAGCTGGAGCTTCTTTTTTTTCCGTCTTCCTTGTCAGAAAATTATATTGATTGCTCTTGAATTTTACCTTCAGGTTGTGTTTGTCCCTGATTACAATGTTAGTGTGACTGAGTTATTGATCCCTGCAAGTGAGCTTTCACAGCATATAAGGTAATAGAAATCATTGTATGCAAAATCAAACCAAAAACAAACAATGTTAGTGTGGCCCGTTCGTTATCGTTTTTTGTTTTCAGTTTTCAGTTTTTTTGAAAACTAAAAACCAAAAACAGGAAACCAGAAAAAGTGGTTTTCACTTTTTAGTTGTCAGTTTTCAAAATCATCATGTTCCCAATAAATTTGACTAATTTTTTATTCATTATAGGACATATATCATATGACTTTGAAAATAAAAAAACAAAAAAATTAAACAGAAAACCATAGTAATACCGAACGGGCCATATAGTGAACAAATTGTCATTTTCTATTTTCTGTTTTATTTAGTCCATTAGTGAACAAATTTAGGCCATATAGTGAACATCTCCAAATGGGGGTTGCAAGTGGGCCCACAGATTTTGAAATCAAAGTGAAGCCAGAGATGGTGTATGTGTGTTTAATTTATCAATCATCTTTCACCAAGCCAATTAGCCAAGACTAATCACAATATTATATCTAAAACATCAAGTGAAACAGAACCACAGTTGCCATGTTGTAGCCAAAAAATAAGATTTTATTGAGCTGTAATTTTAGTAACTAAAGCTTTTCCGAGGTCTTTTGTCCCATTGCTCTTTTCCATGTGACATCAATGTGGGAATTGTGTTATGACGGGCGAGGTTTTCCCTTTCTCTTTAGTATGTGAGTGGGTTGATGCCAATCATTTACCATGCATACTGTACTGAAGCTGCACATTCTGGGGTTACTTAAAGTTTAGCTTGTAAAGCACATTCCTCATCTATTTCCTGTGAAATTAATAAGGCAATCACCATTCACCACCAAGACAAGCCATACATGGCAGCAACAACAATCAGCTACTGTCTCGGGGAAGAAGCCATTCTTCTCCCGTTTGCACTTTCTTCGCTCCTGCTTTCTTGATTCACTTGTAATCTGTAACCAGCCTTTCTTCGTGCTTTAATCAGTGAACTACTGTCTCTTTAAGTCTTAACTCCCATTGTTGCCATCAGGATGCATCTCAATATCAAAGGAGATTCATGCCTTGCTAATAGAAATATCGCAATTGTCATAAGACTCATAACGCTGCTAAGAAAAATACTAAAACAACCATACCAAAGCCTTAATCCCAAAAGGATGGTCGACTGCATGAGTCAAGATATTATTTCTAGTGGTCATCCACATAGATCCTCTGCCTCCGTTCTATCCCTTCAGACGCTGGCATTACCTTTTTGCCTTACTACTAAATTAAGCCAATTCGCTCTGTAGTTATGCAATCATGCTGCATGCTGAGGCTGATGATGTGCAAGAATTTGTTGATCACTGATAAGCGATGCTGAGAAAATCAGCTGACACTACAGCAGGAGATTTTTATTACATATTCAAGCTTTTTTATGCTGCTTGATCATAGCAGCCTATGAGAAAATCCAAAAATGTTCATCTGACACATTTCATGACTTTCGTGGTTCAGCATGCTTTGCATTCGAGTAACAGATTGTTTAAAATAAAACAAATTTACTACTTTGTTGTCATACACATATGAGCTACTGGATCTTTCGCATCGACTTTGGATTTGCAGCTTCATATATTTCTGCTTCATGTTGGAAATTGTGCTCATAAATCAAAGAAAAAATCACAAAATTCTTTAAAAAAATCATATATAAAAAAGAACATGCTAAATTTTAAATTGATACCAAAATATAAATATGAACCCCTTGATTTGATATTGTCTACTTATGATGATCTTCCCACACTTATGAGAGGTTCATGAAAATTGTCTGCTGGTATTGAACATGGTCTCTAGTAAATTGCCACTAACTTTACTAGGTTATGGAAACTCATGTTGAATAAGGGCACTGAATATTGAAGAAATGAATAGAGATTATTATGCATCAACTTTAAACTCCTAAATTATATATAGGTGCTTATGACAGCAAGGGATGCAAATGAAAAGTAATTATGCCTGAGAAAATACTTCCTTTTACTGAGCATGTATATATCATGTCTACCTTAAAATAACACAACTTATGGGTGATAAATCCTTCACTTAGTGTCTTTTCCCAAGAGATCCTGCTAACTTCCAGTCCACTGAATAAAACTCAGTGCCTAGAATTACTTGTGCCACTTAATTTAATTACAATTTTTAGAAAAGGATTAATGTGAAATTTCTTTCACAAACATTTTTAACATGTCAGACCTAGAGGAAGCAAGCTGATCACCATGTAGCTTGTTATTCAGAAAACAGTTTCTTTCTTGGATTGGACCGTGTTAAATAAAGTTCCAGATATACGTTGAATCTGATAGTTGATGTTCAATTGCCAGTTAGAAATATATAGTTGATAATTCTCTTAATTTTCTCTTTCGTGCAGCACTGCTGGGATGGAGGCCAGTGGAACTAGCAATATGAAGTTTGCAATGAATGGATGCATTTTAATCGGGACCCTGGATGGTGCTAATGTTGAGATTAGAGAAGAAGTTGGACGAGATAATTTCTTTCTATTTGGTGCTCAAGCACATGAGATTGCTGGGTTAAGGAAGGAAAGGGCCAAGGGCAAGGTAGGGTCCCTTGCTAAGTTCTCACTTCTCAGCCATGATAATCTCCCACCCCCCAGCTCCCAAATTTTGTTAGTTGATCCTTTCAACGCAAACTGCTAACTGCTTTAATGTTGATAGTATTATCTTCTCCAGTTCACTCTGGATCAACCACATAGTCACAGTAGCATTCACCATCCCTTTAACTTCTCTGGAGTTTGAATCGATCTCAGCTGAAATTAGTGATGCTATAAAATGGTTGCCACAATTACTTAAACGTCTAGTGCTAGCTGAAGAATGAAGTTGATAGATATTAATGTTTAAATCTCCTCATCTTAGAACCACTGATACAATAAGATTTGTCTATCTTACATTCATACTGGTATTCTGTATAACTGAATCTCAAGGTCTTTAAGCAGCTTATGTCTATTCATCTATGTCTGATGCTTGCAACTTTTTTTCTAGTTTGTGCCGGATCCACGTTTTGAAGAAGACACGGATTATGTTAGAAGTGGTGTCTTCGGTTCGCAAAATTATGACGAGCTGCTAGCTTCTTTGGATGAAGATGAAGGATTCTGTCGTAGTGATGACTATTTCCTTGTGGGAAAGACTTCCCTAGTTATATAGAATGCCAAGAAGTAGTTGATGAGGCATATAGAGATCAGAAGGTAAGGAGTTTCATTTTATTTATCATAGATAGGAATGGCATCTGTTCCAAACTCCATATTTGACCCACGTCTACTCGTACTCGCTTTTTTTCTTGGGTTGGATTATGTTTCCTTGAAATGTCTCTGATTTGAGTTGGATTCGAACTATTTTATCATGCATTGAAGATCACCGAAATTGGAGTTTTAGCAAACAATTATCATTGTATTTACTGAAATTTTGATAGTGCATACATAGTTATCCAATTATAATGCTGTTTTACTCTACGATAGTAATCGAATTCAGGTTAGAGTTATCAGTACAACTTCCTCTAGGATTCAGATCGATTTTTTACCTACTTGGATTCGGATCAGATTTTTTTTTTCCGTTCGAGCTGGGCTGGATCGGATTTAGACTGAATTGCCACCCCTAATCATTAACATGCTGTTGAGTTAACAATGGGAAAAAAAATTAGAATATTTTTGTAGTTATTTGTTGGGATCAAATGGTCCACATGGAAAGTATGCTATGTGATAATATGTCATAATATTATTCAGAAGTCTGATATTCTCCCTGATCTTTGTTAATTGCAATGTGCAGAAATGGACAAGAATGTCGATCTTAAATACTGCTGGATCATTCAAGTTTAGTAGTGACAGAACAATCCATGAATATGCTAAGGACATATGGAACATACTTCCGGTTGAACTTCCATGAAGTTCACCGGATACGAGCTTCTAGTTACCACTACTTACTAGTGTAATCATCACAATAGGACCGTTGGAAGTGCCTCAATTCATTTATAGAGGTCTTCTGTTTGAATGAAGTTTTGTTGGCATCTAGGAATAGCTTGCACATGTAAAAGTTTGTATTTTGTTGTATACTTTTGATAAACTAGGGCAAATGATTTTGTTGCCCAAATGAATTGTTTTTATCTTGTCACTCAATGGTTCTTTTAGAAGGAGAAGAACTCTACTAAACTCCACCTTTCGTAGGTATATCCGGGAACCTCACTCTCAAAAGCACCTGATGGGGTTGATCCCTTGATGATGGATTATAAATCCCTAACAAATAGACTAATATAGGGTAATGAAGAGCGTAATGATAACTAACCATTTTGTTGTGTTATCTCTCATATTACTGTGAATGTGGTATATGACATTGTAGTAGTTAGTAGGTTGAGTCCACCAATGGGATCAAAGTTGATTGAACCTGAGATTTTAAGTAGAGAAGAGGCTTTGGTGAACCTTGCAAATATAAGCAAAACGTATCGTGCATTTTATTAGGCCTGATAATCGGTCGGGTTGGGTCAAGTTCGTATTCGGGGGCACCTATAATCGTCGAATACCCCCTAACCCGAACCCGATGCTTTTTATATTCGGTTCAAGATCATTAACCCTAACATGATTTGAAACTTATCGGGTCAACCCGATCTCGGTATGTTTGACCTGAATTTTTTTTTGAGCCGTTTAAAAACTCAACCCAAACTCGCTATTTTCAGTGTCGGGTTCGGGTTGGGTTAGCTTTTGCTAGGCCTACATCCGATGATGTAGAGATGAGACAAGCCAACAATGCAAAGAGCACTCACTATAAAAATAACTCGAGTTGTAGAAGCTTATAAAGTCTCATACGATACAACTTAGTCTCATACGATGCCTTATATTCTGAAAGATCCATTGAAGTTGGAAAATAAAGGATCATAAATTTTTATTGGAAAATTAAGTAACACAACCATTATTAGAACATTGGTCTAATTTTAACAATTAGATAAATGATTTTTTGATGGGAATAATCCCACCTTTGAGCGATCTTTCCAAAATAGTCTCACCTTTCATAAATTTGGGAATAATCCCAACTTTGGGGTGTGTTTGCTAAAAATGGACCGTTACCTTTTGGTAACTTGCAATTGTTGGTTTTCTCTTTTCTCCCTCCTCTACTTCTTTTCCTCCATAACCAACACCACTTGGCCACCACTACCACCGCCCCCTGCTAGCCCCACCACCCACCCCTACGCCCCCCACCTTGCAGCCCACACCCCCCACCCCCACCCGGTCCCACCCCCACAAAGAAACCCCAGTCCCCCCCCCCCCACCATCCCCGCAGTGCCGATAAAGTGAGAGGAGAGGAGGGAGGGGCGACGGGGGACAGGGGAGAAGGGGGAAGGGGTGGCGGGGGTGGGCAGAGACGAAGGCAGTGGTGGGGGTGGCTGCCTGCTTGCGGGTAGGGGTGTGCAAAGGGTAGGGTCGGACCGGAATTCGGATCAGATCGGATCGAAATTTGGACCGGACCGAGGGTCGGTCCCCGGTCCGTCGAAAATCAGGATTCCAGGTTTTCGGCCCGGTCCTGTCCAAACCCGGAAAATTTCGGACTAGACCGGTGGACCGGAATTTCTGTTTTTTAGTAAAAAAAAATAGTTTAAAGGTTAATTTTTTTTCAACGTTATAAAGTTAGAAAGCTAACCTACTCTTTATTAACTTTAATATTATATTTGTTATAATTATTAAATTTTGATATATCTAATTTATAAATACGTTTTTTTCACCAAGTACCCCGAAGTTTTCGAAAAATTCACGAGGTACCCTCGCACTTTTGAAAATACACGGGTACCCTTCGATTTCACGATAATACACCCAAATGCCCTTAATGACTAACGGCGTTAACTGCCGTTAGTCATTAACCCTAATTTTCAGTTTTCAGAAGTGGTGTCTTCGGTTCGCAAAATTATGACGAGCTGCTAGCTTCTTTGGATGAAGATGAAGGATTCTGTCGTGGTGATGACTATTTCCTTGTGGGAAAGACTTCCCTAGTTATATATATATATATATATATATATATATATATATATATATATATATATATATATATATATATATATATATATATATATATATATATATATATATATATATATATTTTTTTTTTTTTTTTTTGAGGGAAAAAGTTAAGCTAGCATTAATTTATGGATAAAGAATCCATAAGTACATAGGGTATCACTTCCGTAGGAGCGTGGTTTTCCCAAACTTGTTCAAAATCAAAGGGTACTAGCTTAGCTAAATCATGAGCTACGAAGTTACCATCTCGTTTAACATGAGACCAACTAAGGGAAGAGAAAGAAGCACTACAGGAAAGAATATCATGGAGGATAGTATCCAAATCCGAGAGAAAGACCGCACTCTTCGACAAGTGATTTATGACCACTTGGCAATCTGACTCAATCACTACATCCTTGAGTCCATAACGCTTCCCTAATCTCACCACCATTTCAATTGCTTTAGCTTCTGCAATTTCGGGGGCCAAAAAGCCTTGAAACGTCTTGTGTCGAGAAAAGGACAAAGACCCGAGGAATCCCGAGCAACAACTCCACATCCAACCCAACCTTCTACATCAAGCGAGGCATCCGCGTTTAATTTTACAAACCCATTTGGAGGGCTGAACCACTTGTTTGAGCTAGGTAGTGCTTTTGCACTCGGAACACAATAGATGCGGGAGCTATATTTGTTATGATCATCAACAAGACGCTTCATGCGAGCAAGCAATACATGATGGGGGGTCATCTTACCTTGGAAAACCATCTGATTTCTCTCACTCCAGGTACACCAAGCCAAGAACACTCCCTTTGATAGCACATGCTTGTCCAACGTAGCCTAACTTTCAACCAACTCACACATGGAATCATGTTAGTCAATATCACACATAACTCCACATCCATTGTCAACCCAAAGAGCCTTGATGCAGGGACACCCGAAAACCGCATGAGCTGCCGTCTCCCAAGCACCACAACCCCACGGACATAAGCCATCGTCCGGCAGTGGCGGTGGTGAAGCGCCCCTTGAAGGCGGTGGTGTTCGTACAAAGTCGCCATAGAAAATGTCGAGCCTTTGGGCTCGTGTCCATGCCCCAAATCGCAATCCAAACTTGAAGAAAAGGTCTAGATTATACCCTATCCCAAGCATGTATGCGGTTTTTACAGAATAGAGACCATTTTTTTGTTAAGGACCAAGACCTCTCATCCTAAAAAAGTGACTCGAACGGAGTGGAATGGCTAGGATATCTCGCGCATCTCGTTCATTAAAAATCTCCTCAATCAAAGCACAATTCCGTTCGAGCCTTTGGGGGGTCTATGAGATCTTTCACCCATGTAACCCTCTCACACTAACCACTTGTGATAAAACGCCCGCTCTCATCACCAACCTAAGGGTCCTTCCACACCTTTATACTTCGACCATCACCAACTTTCCAAAAACTCCCCTCTTTGACAAGTGCCTTTGAACTCCGCATACTTTTCCATGAATAGCTGTAGGAATACCCAAGAGGGGCCTCAAGGAAATCGGAGTGCCTAAGTATTTCGCCTTCATAACACGAGCAAATAGGGAATGTGGCTCGCGAATGAGGCGCCATGCTTGTCGCCCCTAGTAAGGCGTCATTAAAGACAACGAAGGTCCTTAAATCCAAGACCCCCTAAGCACTTCATAGTACATAACAAATCCCAACTCTTCCAATGAACTTTCCCCGCGAAATCCGAGCTTCCCACTAAAAAAATGAGGCCATGGCCGAATGAATCTTTTGAACAATCATACTAGGGAGCTTATAAACACCCATGAGATATGTTGGGATGGCTTGGATTACAGATTTCAAAAGTATTTCCTTCCCGACTCTAGATAACGCTTTCTCTTTCCACCCTTGGAGTTTCTTCCAAATTCTATCAAGGAGAGACTCAAAAACAAACTTTCTTTGATCTTCCCGCAATAGAGGGGATACCAAGGTACTTCTCATGTTTCTCAACTTGTCGCATTTTCGGAATTCCCATCAACTCCTCCTTTTGCTCAACAGTTACACCTTTGCTAAAAGAGACCTTCGATTTTTCATAATTAATTTTCTGTCCGAATGCTAATTCATATTGGTTGATAATATCAACTATAATAGTGCATTCCTGACGGGTGGCTCTAGTAAACAAAAGACTATCATCTGCAAAGAGAAGGTGAGAGATTTCCCGCCACCGCAACTAGCTTTAGCCCCATGAATCTGTCGCTTCTGAACCTTACTCTGAATCAATTTAGAGAAAGTATCAGCAATCAAGATAAATAAATACAGAGAAAGGGGGTCACCTTGACGGAGACCTCTAGCAGGGGTGACATCGCCACAGACTCCTCTATTAATAATGAAGGAATAGGAAACAGAGGAGACACAGTTCATCACCAAATTAACCCATCTACCATCAAAGCCCATAGTCAGCAGAAGTTTCCTGAGAAAGCCCCACTCAACTCTGTCATAGGCTTTACTCATATCAAGTTTCATAGCCACAATGCCATGCCTACTGCGATTCCTGTACTTCATAGTATGAAATATCTCCATGGCTATCAAAGCATTGTCAGTGATAAGACGCCCAGATACAAAAGCACTATGATTCTCTATAACCATATCATGGAGGAACGTTTTGAGACGAATAACAAGAGATTTTGACACCAATTTGTACAACACATTACATAGAGCTATAGGCCTATATTCCGCAACAATAGTAGGATTTTTCACTTTGGGAATCAAAGCTATATTAGTGTTATTAATACAGCTAGGGGAAGAATAACCATGCAAAATATTACATATAAACTCCGTCACATCATCTCCTACAATATGCCAGAATCTCTGGTAAAATATACTACCTCCGTCCCAGAATAGTTTGAACACTTTCTTTTTATGTTTGTCCCAAATTAGTTTGAACACTTCTATTCTTGACATGGTCCCACCATTAATATATTATTTCTTTTACACATCTTTGGCCCACACTCTACCTTTTATCAATAAAAAGTTACCCAACTTTCTCTCTCCTCTAATAAAAAATACCCCACTAACTCCTATCACATCTACTTTTTAAATAAAATAACATTTGATAACCACACCACAACTTATCACCTTAAACTACGTGTCCAAATAAGTGTTTAGATCTTTCTGGGATGGGGGGAGTATCATAAATACCATCAGGCCCAGAAGCTTTGCAGGGATGCATCTGTTATAAGGCTGAAAATATCTCATCTTTTGTTAAAGGACATAACAGGTTCTGATTACAGACATCAGAAATAGGATCAATGTGCTTTAGTACCTCCTGGAAGCTCAACTCTGAGGGAGTAGACGAGGTAAAAATGCCCCTGAAATAGTCACCAAAAATCTCTTCAATAGAATCTGCATCATCCTTCTAGACACCAATACTGTTGTAGAGCCCCCGTAACAAAGTTTATTTGTCTTCTCTCGGGAAGCCTTATGATGGAAATATTTAGTGTTCCTGTCACCATCCCGTTCGAAACCCGGATCTAAGATACCAATAGGCCTCCCCGCTTCTCATTCAAATCATCAAGAGTTTTTTCTAGATCAGCATATTCAGCACAATTCTCATATGAAATAGGATTTTGTTGCGCAATATGGAGTTTCTTCTCAATGTTTGCAATATGATATCCCAACTTCCCAAACTTATCCTTACTCCAACTTGCTAACTCTCCCCCATACGTTCCAGCCGAGTGTAGATCCGATCCCCTAAGAGTTAGCCCATGCCCATCTGACCATCTCTTCGCACGAATCATATAAGAGCCAACAGGTCTCAAATCTAAAACCTCTCCTCTGTCTCCCACTTTTCTTTCGGCGAGTACTCCGCGTCATAATAGCCATATGATCTGACTTATAACGCAACAAATGCTCAACACCAAACTCCGGAACAACCCAATCCAAGAAGTAGAACCAATGAACATATCCAAGCGCTCACGAATTCTAGTGGCGTAGAGTTACCCCTCTCCCACGTATACCAAGAACCGAAAAAACCAAGGTTACATAGCTCCGCATCATCGAAAGTATGGAGAAAGGCAATCATGTTGGGCCTACTCGTCAACTCCTCCCTCCTTTTCTCTAGAGAGCAATATCTCATTGAAGTCACCACCAAAAAGAATCGGGTAGTTAGACTCCTCATAGATTTGTCAAATTAAATTACATGTCTTGTATTTATCTTCTTCTTTAGGCCAGCCATAAATCCCCACAAACCGCCAAAACTTGCCATCACTCTCAATGTCACCACAGATATGATTTTGAGAAAAGGAAACCAAACTGAACTTAGTTTCTTCCCTCCAATAAATACACAACCCTCCTGCTCTTCCTACACTAGCCACACCAAAAGCATTTTTGAAACCCAGCCGATCCTTCAAAACTTCCGCTGCATTCTTTTTTAACATCATTTCTGACAAAAACACAATGTCAGGGGCATAAAGGTTACTCCATTTCCGGAGTTGTCGAACTGACCAAGGGTTGCCCATCCCTCGGCACTTCCAACACAGAGTACTCATAATGCCTGGCGGGGTTGGTCATCGCCAACCACCGCCTCAGAAACAGAGTTGGAAACAACTGCAGTACTCGACTTAGCACATGTCATAGTACATGCAGGAACTTCACACTCCACATTATCATCATTCAATGCTATCTTGTTTGTTTGAAAATCAATATCAGTCTCCATAGCCTCCACCGTACCTTTCTCCTCCATAGAACCCCGAGCTAACCTCTTCCAACCTCGGTTTTTCAAGCACTCCATCGTTCATTTCACCCAAAGTCGGTTCAGTAAAGTAGCAAGTGGTGTTTCGAGGTAATTTGGCTTGGTTGGGCGGGGTTTGGTAATATGAGGGTGGGGTTTGGTAATGTGGAGGTGGGTATGTGGGTAGTCAGAGGTTGAATTGGGGGAGTATAGGTAGGATTTTTATAATGGGCCTAGGTTTAGGGAATCATCAAAGGCCAAAAGGCCCCGCTCCCGGGAAATGGATTTAGTAATTTGGTGGGGTTTGGACTTTTGTGTGGATTTGTGGGGCTTATGGGGAACATGTGAGTGGGGACTGGCATTATTTTTGGGCCTTGCATTAAAGTGGAAAGATAAAGAGTGTTGTGGGTCGGGCAGGGAATGTTGGTTATTAGTATCATAGGTGAGGGTAGGGGTACTGCTATGAAGGCTTAAATTTTGAGTTTTCTCGGTACTCTCATTAGTACATGAGGGTGTCAAAGAGGTGAAAATCACCTTCTTACAGACCCGTATTTTTCCTCCTCTCGCTAACTCCTTCATTCTCCCCTTCCTAGGGGTAGCTTTCAAATTAATCCCCACCCTAATCTCTCCTGTTTTTCCTCTTCCCAGCACTACATGACAAGTCACGTTCGGAGTGACCCATAACACCACAAGCAAAACAAAAAAAATGGCAAACGTTCATAAGCAAAATCAACCTCGGAATTCACAACCATTTTTGTGCTTCATCCTCCTATATCTAAGCAAAGGGTTAGACACATCAATCATGACTTTGACAAGTTTATAACGTCCAATTCCTAAAACATCTTCTTCAATATCCAATATTTCACCCATGTTACCAACCAAAGCTCCAATTATATCATCGACCGATAATTAAAGGGTATGTTTTTTATGCGAACCCGTAACGGAGAGTGGGTGATTGTTACCTAGTCTCGGTTGTTCGTCTCCATCGCCTTCTTTGAGAAGAATCAACATGTTGTCAAAACACCATGGCCTTCCCTCCAATACTTTCATCATATCCCTCCAAAGGAAAAAACTAAACACGAAGAGATTAGGGCTTAGGGTTTTGATTGCGAGCCCATGAATCGGAGCCCGGACGCCGCTATGGTGCGCTTAAGGCTTCCGCATTAAAAGAACTTCCAAGAAGCGCTTTTCCGATCAGAACTAGGGCCAATTTCAGTTCGTCAGTGCTAGGGTTTAAAGACGCGAGGTCAAAGTCTGTTCTTCCTCTTCATCAATTGTTAACTTTGATACGAATTTTGAGATCTCATCAACGATGGATGACAAGAATTCCGCCGCGGCGGGGAGCGAACCAGATGGGAGGAGGTTCTACCGGGGTAGAAAGAATCGCCTGTCTTTCAAGGGAGCGTTTTTTCAACTCCTACACAATAGAGTATATGATAACTAATTAAAAAGTTCCAAATTTTTGTACCACTTCCCTAGTTATATAGAATGCCAAGAAGAAGTTGATGAGGCATATAGAGATCAGAAGGTAAGGAGTTCTATTTTATTTCTCATAGATAAGAATGGCATCGGTTCCAAATTCCATATTTGACCCGCGTCTACTCGTACTCGTTTTTTTTCTTGGGTTGGATTATGTTTCCTTGAAATGTCTCTGATTTGAGTTGGATTCGAACTATTTTATCACATAAGATCAATAAAATTGGAGTTTTAGATTATCATTATATTTACTGAATATTTGATAGTGCATACATAGTTATCCAATTATAATGTTGTTTTACTCTACGGTAGTAATTGAATTTAGGTTAGAGTTATCGCACAACTCCCTCTAGGATTCGAGATCGCTTTTTTACTTAGTTGGATTCGGATCAGATTTTTTTTTTCCGTTCGAGTTGGGGCTGGATCGGATTTATATTGAATTGCCATCCCTAATCATTAACATTGCTGTTGAGTTAACAATGGGAAAAAAATTTAGAATATTTTTGTAGTTATTTGTTGGGATCAAATGGTCCACATGGAAAGTATGTTCCGTGATAATATGTCATAATAATATTCAGAAGTCTGATATTCTCCCTGATCTTTGTTAATTGCAATATGCAGAAATGGACAAGAATCTCGATCTTAAATTGTTAAGATATATATCAGTTATTTATGTAAATATGATCTTTTAGGAAGTAGTTTCCTTTGTATAGTTGGTTTCCTATTTTGTTGGGCAAACTATTCTTTTGTATAGCAAAGGCATCACAATAAATGAGATCACACAAAATCATTTAACCTAAATCTTATTCCTTAACATGGTATCAGTCTAGGGAAAAACTCAATCCTTCCTTCAATCAATGGCCGGCGATGATGCTGCCGTTTCTACACCACCACCCAAAATCCACCACCCAAAATCGACCCATCCTCACCGTATTATCTAGGGCCGAAAGACCGCCTTGGAGATTTTCTAAACCCGAATCGTCTTCGTGAAGATAACTATGACGACTGGGCGACCGACATCTGCACCACCTTAGAGGCTCGTCGGAAATTCTGCTTTCTCGATGGAACCATCACCACTCCATCCTCTGCTTGCACGGTTGCCGATTGGGCCGCCTTCCAAGCCATGCTCCTTTATTGGCTTGTGAACACCATTACCTCGGAGGTTAAACTTTCCATCCCTAAGTTCAGGGACCCCCTGTCAATTATATGACACCCTCAAAGCCCTAGACACTGCCGCCAACGGCCCCCGAATTCATCAATTACACGCCTCCATAGCCAAGGGCGAACAGACCAAAATGATGTCGGTGGCTAATTACTACTCTCACCTGCACGTTTTATGGGCCGAACTTCACCGTCACGAGCCCCTCTTTGATTGCTCGTACTGTACCAAGTGTGATACCGGTCAACGTCATGCCAAGCGTCGAAAAGAACGTAAGATTCATCAATTCCTTATTGGATTATATTCCCCTTATTATGCAAACACTCGTAATGCTATTCTCGCACTCGACCCTCTCCCTTCACTTGACCGTGTTTATCAGATGACTATCCAAGATGAACGAGTCAGGCTTGCTATGCAGCCCATTGACTCCGAGTCACTGGAGGCCATCGGCTTCACTATTCGAGCCGATTTTGGGCGTAGACGGAGTCGTGGAGACTGCTCCGATCGCGCTTCCTTGGTCTGTACGCATTGCAAGAAATCTGGCCATGATGTGGCCACTTGCTTTGAGCTGATTGGTTACCCGCCTCATTGGCACGACAATGGTGGTCGTGGCCACGGCCGATCCTTCGGCAGAGGACGTGGCACACCTGCCCGCGCCAACGTCACCACAGTGGGCAGCAGCTCCACTGAGCCTTCTTCAAGTGGGGCATCCTCCACTTCCTCTCTCTTTCGACGTAACAATGGAAGGTACTCGCGGGCATGTTTGGTAATGTTAAAATTCCTGAAAATCGCCTAACTGGTAAGTTTGACACTTTCTCTTGGATTCTTGATACAGGTGCTACTCACCATGTTACTGGCGATATTAAATGGTTATTTGATGTTCATCATATTTCTGATTGTCCTGTTGGCCTTCCTAATGGTTGTACTGTTGTTGCTAATTAAGAGGGCTTTGTTTGGTTATCTAGCACGATTGTTCTTACTAATGTGCTTTATGTGCCTCAACTTCATTGCAATTTGGTTTCCATCTCTCAATTGTGTGATAGTTTCCATTGTACTGTCCAATTTGATTCCCATATGTGCACTATACAGGACCCGTCGATGAGCCGGATTGGAACGGTGTTAAGCGGGATGGGCTTTACTTCTTTGGCAAAGATGGATTATGTTCAACACATTGACGTTTCGGTGACGCTTCCGCATTTAATCTATGGCATCGTCGAATGGGACATCCTCCATGAAAGTTGTAAAGTTACTTCCTCCCCGTCGCTCATTTAAAGTGTAGTTTTGATAAGGGTTGTGACATTTGCTTTTATGCTAAGCATCCTAGGGAACAGTTTCTGATTAGTGAAAATAAAACCACTCGTATTTTTGAGAAATTCCATTGTGATTTGTATAGACATGCCTCTTCTTGTGGTGCTCGTTATTTTTTGACTATAGTGGATGATTATTCTCGTGTTGTGTAGATTTATCTGTTGATTGACAAAATTGAGGTTTTTAGCATGTTCATGTCCTTTGTAGCCATGGCTGACATACAATACTCTCAAACCATAAAAAAAGGGGCAAAGTGATAATGGCACTAAGTTCGCTTGTCTTCGTGATTATTTTGTTGCCACATGAATTCTTTTTCAAACTTCTTATGTTCATATCCCCACAACAAAATGGAAAAGTTGAGCGTAAACACCAACATATCTTGAATGTAGGTCGTGCTTTGCGTTTTCAATCCCTTCTCCCTATTTATTTTTGGGGAGAATGTGTTCATGATGCAGCTCATCTCATTAATCGCACACCTACTCCTTTGTTAAACAACAAAACTCCTTTTGAATACTTAACCGGTCATTCCCCCTCTAATGATGCTATTAAGGTGTTTGGGTCTTTCTGTTTCGCTCATAACCACAAAACAAATGGTGACAAATTTGCTAAACGGAGTAATGTATTTTTATGGGGTATCCTTTTGGTAAAAAGGGGTGGCGTCTATTTGATCTTGAGAATAAGGAATTTTTTGTTTCTAGGGACGTCAAATTTTTTGAGGATGTGTTTCCTTTTGAGACTCTGGAAAGTGTGGATATTGTTCCCAAAATATTGTTGATATTGGGCTTGATGTTGATGATGATTTTGCTCATGTGCCATCTACCACTACTTCTCCTTCTCTATCTTCTTCTCTCTCTTCCACTCAACATGATACCCAACATTTATCCTCACCACCTCAATCCTCTTCAGCTGTCCATCCTTCCAAACACACGACCCAACCCAATCCCCCCTTAATCTTGTCACAAAATATCCACCACAAGTCCCCTCCAAACGAACCACCTACTGCTCCTCAAAATCCTTCCTCCCAACCGGCCGACATTCCTGAGCCTCATAACTCCTCCTCAGAACTGGCCCAAGCACTTGAGCCCCCTCCCTCTTCACCGCCCGCTCCTGCTAGGCCTTCCTCAAACGGCCTCGCTCCCCGCATTCTTCTACTCAAACCAGCGGCGCCCTAATGGGCCTTCCCCATTACCCGTCAACTCCATCCTTCCTTCTACCTCACCTAGGCCCGCCTTCTTCCGGGCCCACTTTTGTGCCTTCTTTCACTGATTCTATTGCTCTTGGGCGCGGTTTGCGCACTAAAATGCCATAGGTTCTCTTACGTGATTATGTTACTCATAATGTTGCCGTCAAAAGTCCTCCCCTCGCTTCATCTGGTTCTCGTCGCTCCTCAGGTACTCCTTACCCTATTGCACATTATATCAATTGTGACAGTTTTTCTGCAAATTATCGTACTTTTCTTGCTGCTCTAACTTCCACACAGGAGCCTCAGTCTTTTAAGGAGGCCATGAGAGATGAGCTTTGGCGGAAGTCTATGCAAGAAGAAATCATTTCTCTTGAAAATAATGGCACTTGAACCAAGGGATATCTTCCTCCTGGTAAACAGGATCTCGGTAGTCAATGGGTGTACTGACGCAAATCACTCTTAGTGGTTATTGGTAATCATCAATGGGAAGGTATTGACTACACTGAAACTTTTGCTCCCATTGCTAAGATGGTTACTGTCAGAGCTTTTCTTGCTATTACTGCTTCTAAGCATTGGCAACTCCATCAAGTGGATGCTCAAAATGCTTTCTTACATGGTGATCTTGAGGAGGAGGTGTATATGAAACTTCCTCCCGGCTTTGGTTCTTCCGTCCCAATATTGTGTGTCATTTACGC
This sequence comes from Beta corolliflora, assembly GCA_947648045.1. Classification (NCBI taxonomy): domain Eukaryota; kingdom Viridiplantae; phylum Streptophyta; class Magnoliopsida; order Caryophyllales; family Amaranthaceae; genus Beta; species Beta corolliflora. Next base: position 105,134 of record CANSZD010002166.1, on the reverse strand, counting down.
AAGTCTGTGTATGGTTTGAAACAAGCTCCCCGCTGCTGGTTTGCTAAGCTTGTTACTGCTCTTCGTCACTATGGTTTTCTCCAATCTTGTTCAGATTATTCTCTTTTCACTTACACTAAAGGTACTACTCAGATTAATGTACTTGTGTATGTTGATGATCTGATTATTGCTGGCAATGATTCTGCTATTTTACAGGCTTTCAAAGCCTATATGAGTGACTGCTTTCGTATGAAGTATCTCGGTCCGTTGCGATTTGGCATAGAAGTTACCAGGAGTTCTACCGGTTTATTTCTTTGCAGCGTAAATACACATTGGATATTGTCGTTGAAGCTGGTTTGTTGTGTGTTAAGCCCTCTGATTCACATATTGAGCAGAATCACAGACTTGGTCTTGCTACAGGAGATCTTATTCCTGATCCTGAGCTCTATCGTCGTCTTGTTGGACGTCTGATTTACATGGCTGTTCTTGTGCTCACTTAGCCTATTCCGTGCATATATTCTTTCTCAGTTTATGCAGGCACCTCGCCAAGAGCATCTTGAGGCAGGCCTTCGTGTTGTTCGTTATCTCAAAGGTACTCTTAGTCAGGGGATTCTCCTTCGAGCAAACAGTGATCTAACCTTGCAGGGTTGGTGTGATTCTGATTGGGCTGCATGTCCTATTACTCGGCGTTGTCGTACTAGTTGGCTTGTCTTTCTTGGTCATTATCCTATATCATGGAAGACGAAGAAGCAACCTACTGTCTCCCGTTCTTCTGCCGAGGCTGAGTATCGTTCTATGGCTCCATTACTTGTGAGTTGAAATGGCTGAAAGACCTCCTTCTTAGCTTGGGTGTTCATCATCCCCAAGCTATTCCCCTCTTTTGTGATAGTCAGTCCGCACTTCATCTTGCTAATAATCCAGTTTTTCATGAACGCACAAAACACATCGAGGTGGATTGTCATTTTGTGTGCGATGCTATTACTGATGGTCTTATTGCACCTTCTTATGTTCCTACCACTGCTCAATTAGCTGATATTTTCACTAAAGCACTTGGGAAGCCGTAATTTAATATTCTATTTCGCAATTTGGGCATTCTGGATCCCCATGCTCCACCTTGTGGGGGGGAGGGGTGTTAAGATATATATCAGTTATTTATGTAAATATGATCTTTTAAGAAGTAGTTTCCTTTGTATAGTTGGTTTCCTATTTTGTTGGGCAAACTATTCTTTTGTATAACAGTGCATCACAATCAATGAGATCACACAAAATCATTTAACCTAAATCTTATTCCTTGACATAAATACCGCTGGATCATTCAAGTGTAGTAGTGACAGAACAATCCATGAATATGCTAAGGGCATATGGAACATACATCCGGTTGAACTTCCATGAACTTCACCGGATACGAGCTTCTAGTTACCACTACTTACTAGTGTAATCATCACAATAGGACTGTTGGAAGTGCCTCAATTAATTTATAGAGGTCTTCTGTTTGAATAAAGTTTTGTTGGCTTCTAGTAATAGCTTGCATATGTAAAAGTTTGTATTATGTTGTATACTTTTGATAAACTAGGGAAATGATCGATCCGTTGCCCAAATGAATTGTTTTCATCCTGTCACTCAATGGTTCTTTTATAAGAAGAAGAACTTTACTGAACTGGCACCTTTTATAGGTATATCCGGGAACCTCACTCTCAAAAAATACCTAGTGGGGTTTAATCCCTTGATGATGGACTATAAATCCCTAAATAGACTAATAAAGGGCAATGAAGAGCGTAATGTTATTGACTTTTCTAGGAGGTTAGATCTATATTCTTGTATCCTATGTATTAATCTCCTTCTTTATTTGGGAGCAAGTTGTAACCTTTTACTGAAATTAATATCAGAATTTTGCTTGATTTGTTGGAAAATTGGAATTGGAACTAAATTGAGAACAATCAACGCATTATCTTGTGGCATATTATTGTATCAATTGGTATTGATAAGAGATTATATGAGGAGTGAGGATTAGGGGAGCAAAGGAGGAGAAGGCAAGGAAGAATGCTGCTGAGTTCATACTAATATGGTTCTTCTTTTTTTCTTGAAATAATTTTCTAACAAAAATCGATGGAAAGTATGTTTATATATCTATGATCATCTGATACAAAGTACTGGAAAATATACACCATACTAGATTTTGAATCCCGTATGATGTACGAGTAATTTTTTATGTAGCAAAATAATATTCATACTTCCTGTATTTCTTAGTTGCAACAATTTTCATTTTTAGGTGTTTTTAGTTAGATGCAACATTTCCTTTATTGATAAAGGTATTGGGGTAATTTGACCATTCTATTCTCACTGTATCTACCTCCACAAGAAAAAGCATGGACATGTAAACAAAATCCAAATAGTAAATGATTCAGCCTCATTAAGAGTCTGTATAAAGTAAAACAAGAGTACAACAACACCACCCATTTATTATGATGAAACTCAAAAGCTCTAAGATTTAAGTTAGAACATACATAAAAGCCTTATATTTTTTACAATCTTCTCAAAGACATGTTATTTTCCCCTTGAGTTTTCCTAAATGCCACTGTTATAACTTATAATATTTAGAGCTATGGAACACCTCTATTTAATACCAACTAAGTCACTTAAAATATTTTTCTTCCCAACCTTTTCAATGATAGGGAAGAAGATTATGCTTGCCATCAAAGGATGTGGAAATATATATATATATATATATATATATATATATATATATATATATATATATATATATATATATATATATATATATATATATATATATATATATATATATATATAACCCAAAGCAAACAATTGCCATGCTGCTATAATAGACTAGCCTAAGAGGAAAAGGGGTATTTTAGCAATACACACTAGTTAATATGTTAGCTAGGGGAGTAAGACAAATATAGTATAAATAGAGGAGATTAGGGAGAGAAGAGGGTATCAAGAAAATATTAGAGAAGTTTATTTTAGTGGTTATTTTTGGAGTGTGACCAAGTCACTCGAAAACATGGCAATTATCCTTTTATTTTCTGTAATTTGCATTTCCATCAATCAAATATCATCATCTTCTTCCTTAATTCTACTGTCCAAATATCCATTTTATTACAAATGGTATCAGAGCTGCTCAATTTGGGGAGACCGAGTTGCTGATTTTCGAGTTTTGAAAAAAAAAGTTTCTGCCATGAAAGTAGAGGGAAATCTAGGTCTGGACATAAAGGAGATTGGAAAAGAGTTCGCCAAAAAAGATAGAGGAGATCATGAGAAGAAGTTATGAGAAACTTCAAAATGATCTAGAGAAGATTATCGATGAAGCTTTTTCTCCAATCCAACGAGAATTAAGGTTACTTAGAAAGGAGATTGCAGAAGAAGAAAATCAGGCAGTGGTTGTAGTGGAAGAAGAGCAATCAGATCTGAACTTCATCGACGGCGAGGAGTGCATCAGCCTATGTGGTGACTTCGCTAGAAGAATCAGACCTCCTACTGGTGGTGCTGGTGGTTACATCAGCGGCAGTCGAGGTTTTTTTTTTTGTAGCGAAAATTATATCAGTGGAACGTATGGTGGAGCCGGAAGGAAAAAAAGGAGGTAAAGAAGATGAACATAGCTTTTTATGTTGTGGATCTGGTGGTGGTCCTGGTATTTTTGAAAGAGGGGGTGATGGAGGCTGCGAGTCTGGTGGTGGCCTAGGGGGTTTCACAGGTCAGGAGGTCACTGGTGGTGCTGGCGCCTGTTCTGTTGGAGGTGCTAATGGTGAAGGAACGTGGTGGAAGCTCAAGGGAGGTGGATGCCAATGGAGGCCACCTGATGCAGTGGAGGAAATTTTAAACAAGTCCACTGAATGCTATATTATCTTGGAGAAGAAGACAAATCTAGAAGATACTATTAGGGGCATTGAGGTAAAGAACCTACTGGATGGTAAGAAATATCACGTGCTTTGGAAAAATAGTACTCCACTTACTGTCCATTCTATTAATAAAATTGAGTTCCCTACAATCATATTCTCTTCTACAACCCATGTGTTTGAGCCTAATACCTATCCCATTGAGGTGAGTCTTTTACCTGGACTCATTAAAGTAAGGCCCACTCCCCTATTTCATGTTCTAAAACCCAACTTGTTTACCCGACAGTCCAATGCACAACCCAGGAACCCTTATAAAAACCCAACCCCATTTGTGAAACCTATTTTTCTTTATCTTCCCAAACCGGTTCAAGGAAATATATTTGGGCCCGATAGTGTCTATTGTATTCCTCACCCCAAACCTTTACTCTCAACCCGAGAAACACAATCGCCCACCCATTTCGAAACTAACTTAACTCATTTCTACTCAAACCCAATTTACCCAAACCAAACATAACCCACATTAGACCATCCAATACATCTCTCTACAACAGTTCTTTTGCGTCATCACCCAAAAACTCATCACAAGTGGCCCAAGAAGGTTTAATCAATGAGCAGCAGCAACATGAGGTGCACAACATAAGTTTGGAGAGTGAAGAAGAGTGGGACAACTCCCATCATTGCCAACACCAGGAAGATGTAGCTGATTACAAACCACCTTGAGGACAAGGTGGAAGTTTGGGCGGCCAGTATTGTAATAGACTAGCCTCAGAGGGAAGGGGTATTTTAGTAATACACACTAGTTACTATGTTAGCTTGGAGAGTAAGGCAAATATACTATAAGTAGAGTAGATTAGGGAGAGAAGAGGGTATCAAGAAAATATTGGAGAAGTTTATTTTAGTGGTTAGTTTTGGGAGTGTGACCAAGTCACTCGAAAACTTGGCAATTATTCTTTTATTTTCTGTAATTTGCATTTCCATCAATCAAATATCATCATCTTCTTCCTTAATTCTACTATCCAAATATCCATTTTATTACAGCTGCCACATGTCCTCCCCCCCCAAGCATTGACACAAATTAAACAATACGAATGTATGTGTTAAGACTCGAACCCACAACCTCTCCTTTGAGATACAAATACACTAACCAACTAATCTACAAGCTCATATTATTTTTTATTGTAAGTAGAAGTAATTATACTTCTTAAGTTGACACAAATTCGACTCCTACATTAGTTGACCTATCAAGTAAATGAGTAATATACTAATATATCCCCGTGTTAAAAGTTATATTACCTATTAAGTTTTCGTTTACCATAATAGTAATAATAAAACATCAAATGAATATTGCTTTGCATTATAAAAATCTCTAATGGGCCCACCAAACCTTAATTTATGCTTAGCCTTTTACAAGATAAAAAATACAGTATTACTCATCTGAAGCAGAAATTTGATAAAAATATATTGTAGTTAATTTCAATCAATTATAGGTAGGAACAGAAATGGAACGTATCTTTGTAACCCGAAAAATGATATTACAAACTTTACGTGTCGAATCAACTAATTTAAAGGACCGATCCATTGTATGATATGAGAGTGTGTGCGAGTAACTTTTTGTCTTAAATAGACTCTTATAAATTTATATAGGAGTGATCTATTTAAGATAAAAAGTTACCCTTTAGACCCGGGTAATATGTTGTCCTAAATGGTTCACTTTTACTTATATATAAGTGACTCATCTAAGGTAAACAACTATTCTTTGTTTAAAAGTGACTCATTCTGACTTAAAAGAGTGATCCATTTGCGAAAAGTGAATGATATCACAATAAATTTATTTATACACCTGGTACTCAATACTAATTGAAAGTTATGAAACATTGGAGGTTGTCACTTGTCATCTAAATGTATACGCTGATATGGAGGCATGTAATTCAATTAATTTCATAAACAAATAATAGCAAACGAATATACACAATGACCCGGGGCTTCGTCCGGGGCAACAACTAGTTGTCCTAAAAACTTAAATTATACTTTTGTCGTTTTTTATAGACGTTACATTACGCTTAAATGGAAATGTCATAATAGATGCTACATGCCATAAATGGATCCCTTTTCATCCTAAAGATTTTAAAATACTATTCAAAAGTTGGTGGTCCTCCAGTTTCTCTTTTAAAAATACTCATAATTTCTCCTTAACAAATGTTTTTATTCAAAAAGTGGTGGTCCCCCACTTTTTCTCTCTGTCTTTATTAAAAACAATCTATTTTCTCTATGTAGCTTCCAAATAAAAACGGAGGAAGTATAGACTAAATTTCTTAACTAAAAATTGAGGTAATTCATACCTAGATTACAGTCCCGTTACAGCTAAATACTAAATGAAATCAATTCTATATTTTGTTTGAATGTTTATACACAAATACCATTTTGTTGTCTTAGGGTGATACATGATCCCAATTATTTTTAGATTTTTTTTTTCTAGCTCTAACTTAGAATATGCCAGATTAAATTATTTTGTTTAGGATTTCTGGTATCTTTCTGGGATGAGCTTTGCGCAACAGATAACAAGTATAACAAATTTTGTTCAAAAAGTAGATTTTCTATTAATAAAGTAGTATATTAAAATGAAAATATAGCATATTGAATCAACCATATCATTGTCTCCGGGTATGTTTTTTTCAACTTATTTTTATTGAACTTAACTTATTTTTACCTAATCGGACTTTTTTTTTGAGTTTAACTTATTTTGCTAAACTTATTTTTGTTGAACTTAACTTACTTTTGCTTAATTAACTTAACTTATTTTTCAAAACTTATTTTTGTTGAGCTAAACTTGTTTTTCATAATTTAATTTTTTTTTCACTTAATAATAATTTACTTTTATGAACTTAACCTATTTTTGTTGAAACTTCTTTTATCGAATTGAGGAGAACAAACACTTAATATAATCTAATATATACTACATTTATAATTAATACTAATAATACTACTTTTTTTAAAGAATATACTACCATGTTCTAATCACATTCTCACAGTAGCATTATTACTATAACAATGGTCCAATTGTCCAAGACAACATCATCAACTAGTTAACCACATTCCAAAAATTAAAATCAAACACTATTTAGAGAGTTAGAATTTATAAGGAAAAATTTCATAAAATTATCTTTTATAATCAAATTTTTTTAAAAAACTATCTTTTAAAATTTTTCTTTCAAAAAACTACCTTATATAACAATTTTTTAAATATACTACCATTTCATGGTAAATGGGGTTTAATTACTAATAATTGAGTCACATTAAATAGTTTTTCTTTCTTCACCTCTCGTTTTTTTCTTTTCTCGATACCCACCGACAGCAACACCTACGACGATTGTGATTTAATGATTAGTATTAAATATAAACGTAAAATAGTATTATATTGAAAGGAATTTGTTGTATAAGGTAGTTTTTTGAAAGGATTTTTTTAAAAGGTAGTTTTTTGAAAATTTTTCAATTTATAAAAGGGAGTCTTCATTTCGAAAGACTCATATTACTACTTCCAAGTCCCAACTTGTAGTCCCAAATATTGCTGTAGAAAAAGTTTTTCTTAGGCCCTGTTTGGCAAAACTAGCGGTTGTAGTAGGTAAATTTATTCTGATATACATAGTAATGTGTATAGTATATCGGTAAGTAGCGGTTAGTTGTTAGTGTTTAAGGTAGCTGTGTAAATTATAAGTGTTTGGTAAAAATAGCTGTTGGAATTGGAAAAGACGATATTGGGCATATAGTAGTAACTAGGTGTTCTACCCGCTAACTCAAACGCTAGTGCCAAACAGCACCTTAGTACATTTTTAATATTATATAAGAGCGCTCTATAATTTACATAATGAATTAACTTTAAAAAAACCACTGCCTGAAAGTTTGCAGTTACCGCAAACAAAATAAACAAACAACCATAATAAAAGAAACCAGATTGTTGTCAAAAAAAAAAAAAAAAAAAAAGAAACCAGATAAAGATTATGGACTAGAAACCAAATCGCTGGGAACTTCTATATCAATCACAACCTCTTTGCACTCCACTGCCGGCGTACGTCGAAGGGGGCCCTCTACTGCCGGCGTACGTTGAAGGGGTCCCTCTACTGCCGGTGTACGCCGAAGGGCTTCATCTTCAGATGCCACATCACAAGCTATGACACTAAAAAATAAGAAGAATGAAGCTGCGGCTATTAAGATAGAAAAGCTAAGAGAGTGTTTCCTGGTCCTGAAGGATAAGGCTGCGCCTACACCAGTGCCAATAAACCCCAAAAAATAGATCAAGGATAGCACCTTTAAGTAGTTTGTCATCTTCGGGATTCGGGAACTATAACAGGAAAATCAAGATGATTGAATATGGTTGGTTGGTTTGTTTCTGTATCTTACAACGTATATGATGCTTTTTAGCTAGGTTAATGTTTGTTGAATCATGAAATTTGGTGATGTTATGGAGTAATTTATAGGAGATGTTAATATATTATCGTGGATCACTTCTCTAATACAATTCTGATTAGGATTCTTATATGAGTATGGCTTTGGTTTCTTATATTACTAAAATGATTAGGATTGGAATTTCGATGCCATGTCATTGATAATTGATATTATGCCCTAATGTTGTGTTTGGCTAAAAATTATATTAGAGTTGATCATTGGTCGAGTGGAGACTTTGGCCCAAATAAGTAGCCCGTTTCGGCCAAAACCGAGGCGGGCCGAGCCAAGGCTCGGCCAAAAATTGCTACAAAGCCCGGTATTTCGGGCCGGGCCTAGCGGGATTTTTTGGGCCATTTTCGGGGCGGGCCGAAATTTAACCTATTTTTCCAAATCTAGGTTGCCCGTGACCCGGAATTTTTGCCCAAAATCTGAAACGAACTGAACTGAGAGAAACTGAACTGCACAGAAAAATTGAACTGAACTGAAATAAACTGAAAACAAATCCAAAAGAACAGGGCCTAACTACCATATATTTGTGTCAGTTTTATATGAGAAATTTTACTTTATGGTTATTATTAAAACTTCACACACTTATATTCAGTGACATTTCTTAAGCATGGCATAAAGCAATCAACCAACAGTTGCCAAAACACACGTACACATATCTTGGTATTATACTGCTACTCACCGTTGGAAAATTGTGGCCTTAAGAAACCACTAGACTAAGTACAATGGAGACTAAACAGAAAACATAATTAGCATAGAAAAATCACAAATAAACTAAAGTCAAAGTTATACAACTTACCTTAGCCAGTCAAATGTAAATCTAAACTCTTAAACATATAGATAGAGAAAAATGTTTGCGCAAATGTTGCAAACAAAGAAAGCATGTATATAACAGAACACTGACAGAAGAGAGCAAGGATATACAAGAACAAATCTAATCAACAACTGTTAGAAAAATAAGTTAATTCCTTTATTAATCTGATGTACTTCAGAACAATGCTATAAGAATATATACACTAACTTCACAAAGCATCAGCAGCAGGTGATTCCTTTTAACTTGGTTACAGTTACAAGGGTGGTAATGTAGACGGGCGGTCAGGCGCCACTGTACGATTGCTCTCAGAATGAATATACAACAAATGATGCCAAAATTTCTCCACCCAAAAGAGAATTTGATGTTCAAGCTAGAAATGTTGCAGCCAGATGGGCATCATGACTAATGCCAACCGCGATATTTATCCGGTAGCACAAGTCATGGATTTAAGAAACTCCTCAGCCTACTCGTCCGCCTTTGCATTCAATAGATTACCGAATCACCGGGTTCCCATTGGAATGATAATGAATAGGAACTTAGGTATGTCCCTTCTGTAGCTACCCTTTTTTCACATATATTTGATCAGAAGTCATTACTAGCTTCTCCTTGAATGTTTCACTCTGCTGCAGATGTGCCTACATAATAGTTACAAAAGAAAAAAAATATGATAACAGATTTCTAGAGTTGAATGTCTTAGTAAAATAAAAAGCTTTTACAAGTTGCTAAGAAGCTTAAGATTAATGTATCATTTCAACATGAAAAATATAGATTTCATATATTCATAGAGTTTCGAATTAGAAGCAAAGATCTTTTCTCTTTTCCACTCAACCTTGACCATATCACACATTACACTTTCATTTACACGTTATCATTTATCATAAATCAAAGTGATCAGATTTGCATGCATTAAGATTATGAACATATGCGTTGTCTCTTTAACTTACTTAAAGTTGTTTTAATTCCACCAATTAGTTTAAAATTTCCCACAACTACAATTCACCCCTCCTCTTGTAGTAGATCCAGTGTTCATACTAGAATAACAATTGGTACCAGAGCCTAATATCTCCAGAATCAGCTAACATTGAGGAAATAGTTCTTGTCAATATGAATACTGCCGGTGAAAAGCTAGATGAAGGGTACTCAACCCAACGTCCACCAATATTCAATGGCAAGCATTATCCATACTGGAGGAACCGTATGAAGATCTTCATAAAACCTGAGAATTACTAAGTATGGCGTGTCATTGAACTAGGTGACTTCCCAGTTACAAAAAAGAACGAGAAGGGTGAACTGGTTCCTAAACCTCTTGGAGACTGTGACAAAGATGATTTGGACAAAATGGAGATGAACAACATGGCCAAGAAACTCCTTCAATGTGGTCTTGGTATGCAAGACAGCCAAGCAAATGTGGAAACTTCTCGAGATAACTCATGAAGGAACAAGTGAGGTCAAGAGATCCAAGATTATATGTTGATGCACAAGTATGAGTTATTTCAAATGAAGCCAAAAGAGCTTGTTCATGACATGCTCACTCGCTTCTCAAACATAATCAATGAACTTGAATCTCTAGGAAAGGTCATTACTCTAGAGGAACAAGTTCGCAAGGTACTGAGATGCCTTCCACAAGACGAGAAATGGATGGCCAAGGTGACAATATTGTAGGAAACCAAGGACTTTACAACGTTCAATATTGAACAACTTGTTAGGTCCTTGATGACTCATGAGTTACATCTAGGAACTCGTGAAGCTGAACCCGTCAGGTCTAAGGCTCTGGCTCTCAAGTCATAGGAACAAGAAGATTAAGAGACTGATGATGAAGAAGCATCAATGATTATAAGAAGGTTCAATAAATTCTTCAACAAGAATTACAGAGGGAAGTGTAAGGAAACCAACAAAGTTAAGCTGTCACAAATGTGGAGGACTTGACCATTTTATCAAAGAATGACCTCTATGGGAAAACGAGAAAGCAAAAGGAAAATTCAAGGAGAAGGGCAAGGAACAACATAAACCCTTCTCAAGGACAGACATGAAGAGAGCCATGGTAGCAGCATGGGGACGGACGACTCGGGCGAGGAGCGAAAATGCAGGCGAGAGGAAGAAACTGCCCATCTATGTCTCATGGCAAAGACTGAGGACAAAGATGAACCATCAAGCCCTAAGGTATGTTTTAATACTATTGAGGAGGAACTTATATAACTAAAAAAGAGCCAACTTCTAAAACTACTCTTTGAAACCTTAGATGACTACAAGGAAGTTTGTGTAAAAAGAAAATAAGTAGAAAAATGCCTTGAGAGTCACTAAGAAACACTCAAATTGGTTAAACTCTTTCAAATCCGACACTGAAAAAAGATTCTTTGAACTTTTTGACAAAAACAGAGTTATTCAAGAAGCCTTTGAACAAGTTAAAAATGAGACCTATCTTTTAAACATGGAATTGGTAGAATTGAAACTATTTGTTCCTGAAGGACCAGTTCCTTCAACGAATACCAGAATTGATTTTGAGAAATTAAAATCTGATTATGAAAATGCTTTACAAGAAAATCTGGTAATGAGAAAGGAACTGGAATCCTCGAGGAGCAAACTTCCTGATCTATTAAGTTGGATCCAAAAATATAAGAACAAAGGAAGGGATGGTCTTGGTTTCAATCATAAGAAGAAGAACAAAAAGAAAAAGTATGTAGATCTGCCAAGTAGCAAAATATGTTCTTACTGTGGGAACAGTGGTCACATAGTGTCAGATTGTTCCACCATGGAAGAACGCATTGAGAGGAACACGTACATAGTTAAGCAAGTCTAGAAAGTAAAGAGTGGCTCAAGTCCAATAAAGGAACCCAAGTAGGACTAGGTTTCTACCACTAACTAATTGTTATGAATGCAGACTGAAGTGAGGGGGAACAATCTGTTGTACCTCGACAACGGTTGTTTTAAACACATGACATGAGACAAATCAAAATACCTCTCACTCTTAGTATATAATGGAGGAACTGTGACCTTTGAAGACAATCTTACAGGTAACATTGTGGTAGTTGGTAAGATTGGAAAATCTCAGTCACATTCCATAGATAATGTATTTTTAGTCGAGGGTTTAAAACATAGTTTGCTTAGTATATCTCAATTCTGTGATAAGGGTAATGTAGTAAAGTTTACTAATGAGTTTTGCGTAGTCACCAATGATAGTACAGGTACCAAAATTCTGGAAGGAACAAGGAAGAGGAATACCTACGTCGTAGACCTCAACCTGGTTCCTAGGAACAGTCTCACATGCTTGAGCGTAATTGAAGAGGAACCACTACTGTGGCACAAACGACGTGGTCATGCTAGCCTATCACTATTGTACAAGCTAAGTGAAAAGGACTTAGTTGTTGGGCTACCAATAATAAAATCTATGAACCACGGTATTTGTGATGCGTGTGTGAAAGGCAAGTAAGTGAGATCCTCATTCAAATATAAGAAAAAGGTAAGTACACAAAGTTCATTGGAGCTCATTCATATGGATTTATGTGGCCCCTGTACGAATCTAAAGTAGATCGGGTAAGAGATATGTGTTGAGTCATTGTAGATGATTTTTCTAGATACACTTGGGTTATTTTTCTTCAATGCAAAGATGAAACATTTGATGAATTCCAAACCTTTGCTAAAAAGATTCAACAAATTATACAAATTAAAACATATGTGATCTGACAATAGTAAGGACTTTGAAAACTCCAAGTTTGATGAATTTTGCAGCAAATGAAGGTTTAGATCACAATTTCTCTGCTCCAAGGACACCACAACAGAATGGTGTGGTTGAAAGAAAGAACCCGACCCTGGAGGACATGGCTAGAACAATGATTATTGCAAGTGGTCTTCCACATAACTTTTGGGCTCAAACAGTGAACACGACATGCTACATCATCAACCGAGTCATGCTAACCAATCACATTGAAAACACCCTATGAACTCCTTAGGGGAAGAAAACCCAATATCTCTTATTTTCGTGTCTTTGGATGTAAATGTTTTGTCCATAACAATGGAAAAGACAATTTAGGAAAGTTTGATGCTAGAAGTGATGAAGCTATATTTCTAGGATATGCTTCAAATAGTAAGGCTTATCGAGTTTATAATAAAAGAACAATGTGTGTAGAGGAAAGTGTCCATATAATCTTCGATGAAACTAACTCCATGCAGGAACCAAGTTATCATGATACCTTTGAAATAGGATTGACTCGATCTGAAGAGTCAAACCATTGTGATGATGAACTAATCCCTGCAGATAAAGAAAAGAACCTTGTGCCTGATCCTCAGGGGGGAACAAGCAAAAAGAGGAACTCGGGAAGAAGAAAGAACACATGAACCTGAAGAAGATCCAATGATTCAAACACCTCAAGAAGCACCAAAAGAAACTACAGTAACAAGGAGATTTGATCCAAAGCCTTGGAAACACCAAAATTCTCATCCCTTATAATTAATTATAAGTGACATTGAAAAGGGAACTCAAACGAGATCCCAAATGAAGAATTTTGTGCTTTTCATGCTTTTCTATCTATGACAGAACCTAAAGATCATATGGAAGCACTAAGAGAGGCTGGTTGGATAAATACCATGCAAGAGGAACTGAATGAGTTTAATAGGAACAAAGTCTTGCACCTAGAGCCCGAGTCCAAGAATCAGAAAGTAAGTGGACTCAAATGGGTCTTCAGGAACAAGCTTGATGAACATGGTATATTCGTAAGGAACAAGGCCATACTTGTAGCCAAAGGGTACGTACAATCAACAAGAAGGTATTGATTTTGATGAAACCATTGCTCCTGTTGCTAGGATAGAAGCTACTAGAATTTTAATTGTTGTTGCAGCCTTTATGGGATTTAAGTTGTACCAAATGGACGTAAAATGTGCATTTTTAAATGGTTTTTTTATTAGAAGACATCTATGTGGAACAAACTACCGGATTTGAAAACCCCGATCTTCCAAATCAGGCCTATAAGCTTAATAAAGTCTGTATGGGTTAAAACAAGCTCCTAGATCTTGGTATGTCAAAATTCTTGCTTTCACATGACTTCATTAGAGGAAAAGTTGATAGAACCCTGTTCCTTCATTCAAGAGGAATAGACATATTAGTAGTTCAAATCTATGTCGATGATATTATATTTGGTGTTACTAATGATCTTATATGTAAGGAATTTGCTGATCTAATGGAGTTTGAAAGGAACATGATGGGAGAATTGAACTTCTTTCTTGGTTTGTAAATCAAGCAAACTGAAAAGAGGAACAATGATCCATCAACAAAAGTATGAAAAGAAGCTTCTGAAGAAATATGGACTAGAACAATTTAAAACCAACCACACTCCTATAGGAACTGATGTTATGCCTTTATATTGAGTTTTCCCCCTACTTATAAGCAAAAATGTATGTCAATGGTGCTCTTAGGAGCCATTTTATGCTAACTTTCTCCATCTTGGTGTGGTTTTCTAGTTTGTGTCAAATTGCAGGTTTTAGGGAGCTATTTCCCTATTTTCTACTATTTTATGACTACTACATTAGATTGGAGAGGTTTCAAGGCTCATATGATGAGTTCCAAGGTCCCGAGGACACTTTTCGGGAGAAGAAGAGTTGAAGTCTTGGCACTTGAAGCCAAGAGCGAAGAAAAAGCGCCCAAGCCCGATTACTTTGCGTCAGAGTGCCTTAGAAACCTTCTCGCATTTTTGTTCGAGATGCACTCATATCCGCACACAACTTCGTTTCCCTATTACGATCGGGAATTCATGCTCATATTGTTTACCTACGAACGATTTCTATTATCGTCACATGGTTACTATCAAATACACCTCCCTCAGCCACATGGAACAACATGGTTTTGACATCGATGCTCTGAAATTGCAAGAAAAACGACCTCGAGAAGATTTTGAAATTCCCAATACAAATCCAAGGGTTTATGCTAAGATGGATGAACCATTGAGTATGGTGTATGATCGTCTTTGGAGGCAAGGTATACTTCAAGTTCTAGCGCACGTGCACTGTCTACCCCTTCCTGGAACAGATATGAGCAAACTCTGCGCTTATTGTCGCCAATTTGGGCATGAAACTGATCGATGCCATGACCTTTACTACAAAGTGCAAAGCCTGATTGATCGAGGCATCATTAGTCCAAGCCACAAAGAAATACCTGCAAGAAAGGTGTCGTCACATCCGCGACCGCAATCCCAAGTCGATATCTTTCGCAAATTGGTTGAGCAAGGTAAAATTCATCCACTTCCCAGACGCCCAGGGGCAAGTCCAGTAGGGTCAGATCTTCACAAGTACTGCCAATATCATCAGTTGTATGGTCACGGCACAAACCAACGTCATGCTTTCAGCTATCGCATCAAGAAAATCACCAACATAGCTCTTGTCTACCCCAAAGCTAATTGATCATTTCACGGAAAGGAAAAAATCTTCAGTAAAAGTCTTGTAGGGGGTTAGCCTATATATATATATATATAAATAAAAAAAATCTTTCAGCTTGTTAGTATCAGAGAACTACGTGTAGCTTGAATCCCCATTATCACTTACACTTGCACTGCGAGATCACTCCACCTATGTAACACCTGGGGTACGTAGGTAGCTCAATATGAGTGCAACTGCTTTATTAAATAAAAAACTTTAGTTCTTTCTAAAATAACGAACTACGCTGAGTCTGATTCCCCATAAAATGCACTTGGAGCAATGGGGATATGTAGGCAACCTTCGGGTTCGACTCAAATATATTAACCATTGTATTTTAGGCAATGTGATCAGAATTCAAGATGCCAGTCATCATAGGAGCAATTTCAGAATGCTGAATTGACGCATCAATGGGGATATAGGCCCTAATCTCTATATTTTCTGTCTTTGTTCAAATATTAAGCAGGGAATGAAAGAATAAAAAAATATATTTTCAACCCCAATGACAGTAAAATCATTTAAAAAGGTCAAAATAAAGTCAAAAAAATAATAATAAATAATAAAAAAACAAAATTGCGAAGGTGGACCATTCCAGTCAAAATATGGCAAAGTTGTTTTCGAAAATTTTCTTTACTCTACAATGCATTCTGCAATATGTAGCCTTTTTTTCTTTTTTTTTTTTAATTCTTTTTCTCTACCTTTAGGTCCAAAAAGAAGAAAATTGTCCCTTCTCTAAGGATGACCAATTACTATCAGAAAACAAACACCTCAGCCCTACCCACGAATGCGGTCAAAGAGCATGTAGGGATTGCCATGCAACCTCTGTCAAAAGGATTTCAAATTATGATGAAGATGGGTTATCCTCAAGGAGCCGGATTAGGGCGAGATGGTAGGGGAATGAAGCAACCAATCCCCGTAGTAGACAAGCAGAACCGACATGGATTAGGATATGTTTAGGGCAGCACTTCTCACAACATCAAAAAATCTGATTTTACCCTCAACGGCCGTTTCATCCTGCAAGGAGATACTTGAGTTGTACTATGAGTTTCCGAGAACCTTGGCTTAGTAGGAAAGAACGAGAGGATTTTACCGGGATTGGAAATATTCTTTAGTGAGGCTAGAAACCCGGACTTAATCAAAAGTTAGTTTGTCCGAGAATAAAACATGAAAAAAGAAAATGGCTGGGTGGATAATCCGGAACATGGAGTCCTTAAGAACCTTTTCGCTTCTGAGTCCTCTAGGGAAGGGGATTTTAACCCGATATATTTGATGATACCTTTTGGCAAAAGCATTGAACATAAGTGGAGTATTGAGTGTCAGGCAAAAGACGGGCCTATAGAATTTAAAATGTTTTTAGGAAACCATCCTCCACATCCATCTCATGAAAATACCTTTTCACCCCCTTCAGATGGATATCATACCGATAGCTCATCTTCCGGTCAATCTACCTTGCATACCCAATCGAGAAGACTCGATAGTGAGGAAATTGAATGTAAAACTTTATCTAAATACATTTGCATGCAAGATGTTATTTCGACGGTGAATTTAATAACGATGAATCACTTGATACAAGCCGAAACATATATAAAACCCATGGAAGAATCCATTGTAATTAATATTGAGTACGAGAATATGCGGTAAAAGAAGTCAAAATAGGATCATCCCTCTCCCCAATCCGAACAATCTATGATTATTGCATTATTACAAGAGTATGTAGATGTGTTCGCATGGTCTTATGCTTGATATGCCCGGTGTTAATAGAGAAATTGCGGAGCATCGCATTCCGTTACATCCTGAAAGTAAGCCTAAGCAGCAAAAGCTCCGCGAATGAAGCCGAGGTTAGTTTGAAAGTGAAAGAAGAAATCCGAAACAACTTGATGCCAAATTCATCCAAGCTGTAAAACATCCAAGTTGGCTCGCCAATATAGTGGTTGTACCCAAAAAGGATGGGAGAGTTCGGGTATGCCTTGATTTTCGAGATTTGAATGCTGCGTCACAAAAAGATTGCTTTCCTCTACCCCACAACGATATTCTTGTTGATAGTACGACTGGTCATGCAATGTTTTCCTTCATGGATGGATTCTCAGGGTATAATCAAATACTCATGGCTCAAGAAGACATGACAAAGACATCTTTCATCACTCCATGGGGCACTTTTTGCTACCGAGTTATGCCTTTTGGTCTCAAGAATGCCGGAGCCACGTATCAAAGGGCTGCAACCACTATCCTTCATGACCTCATCCACGACATTGTGGAGGTTTATGTAGATGACATGATTGTGAAAAGTGAAGATCGTGAGGCGCATATTCTTGCACTAAGGTCCGTCTTTGAAAGAATCAGGAAGAACAATCTAAGGCTAAACCCTCAAAAGTGTGTGTTTGGCGTCACTTCGGGGAAGTTGTTGGGATTCATTGTCAGTCAAGACGACATCAAAGTGGACTCTGAAAAGGTGAAGGCTATTCAGGAATTACCTCCTCCGAAAACAGAAAAAGAAGTAAGAGGATTTCTCGGCAGAATTCAATATATTAGCAGGTTTATCTCACAACTCACTATGAGATGTTAACCTATATTTAAGCTGCTCAGAAAAGGGGTATCCCATGAGTGGAATGAAGAATGTCAGGGAGCTTTTGATTCTATGAAAGAATACCTTTCAAATCCACCTGTTCTAATGCCACCTAGACCAGATGAACCTCTAATTTTGTACCTCATTATCACATAAACGACTATGGGAGCTCTCTTAGCCCAATATCAAGATGGAACAAAGAAAGAGGTTGCCATATACTATCTCAGCAAGAAATTTCCTTGAGTATGAGACAAGATATACCCCACTGGAAAAAGCATGTGTTTCCTTGGTTTATGCCACAAAGAAGTTGAGGCATCACCTTCAAGCTCATACCACCTATCTAATCTCAAGACTTTATCCAATCAAGTATCTGTTCGAAAAACCCATTCTTAGTGAAAGATTGGCAAGATGGCATGCTATGCTTTCTGAGTTTGATATTCAATGTGTCAGCCAGAAATATGTTAAAGGAAGAGCCATATCGAAGTCCTAGCGAGAAGGACCGGTGTCGGGAGATGAGTATGATGATGCATTCCCTGATGAGTACTTATGCTTCATTGACAATCCACAATGGTGCATATACTTTGATGGAGCTTCTAATAGGAGAGGTAATGGAGCAGGGATTTTGTTAGTAGTTCCCGATGGAGTCCATATTCCATTTCTTTGTCAAGGTGAATTTCCCAACAATAAACAATACAAAAGTATGAAGCTTTGTATATATGGAGTAGAAGCCGCCTTGGTAGCAGGGGCAAGACATCTCACTGTATATGGAGATTATAATCTCATCATATCTCAAACAATAGGAATTTAGAGGGTTAGAGATGAGAGACTTCAGCTCTACACGGAGTACCTTCAAGAATTGATCCCTTATTTTGATGATATCAGCTTCAAACATCTTCCTCGAGAACAAAATAGTTTCACTGATGCTTTAGCCAATCTCGCTGTTAATTTAACATGGGAAAATGGTACAAAGATCCGGTCGGTTTTAATTGAAGAAAGGAAGGGACCAACGGTGACGGTAGCCCAAATTGTCTTTGCGCTTTGGTCCAACAAGATGATGATGACGTCCGGTATAAGGATATCAAAAAATTTACGGAAACTATGCAATATCCAGAGGGAAGTGGCAAGAAGGACCACACATCTATTAGAAGGCTAGTTGCTCATTTTCTCATGCTAAAAGGCAGACTGTATCACAAAGGGTTTGATGGTACTCTGCAACTCTGCGTAAATGACAGCGAAAAGCAAGTCATCATGGAAGAAGTTCGGGGGGGGAATGTGGACCCCATATGAATGGAAGAATGTTGGCTCGTAAAATTTTGCGAGCATGTTTCTATTGGAGCACTCTAGAAGGCGATTGCATTAGCTTTGTCCGCGCCTAGAAGCAATGTCAAATATTTGCTAACCTCGATCATATGCCACTGTGTCATTACATAATATGATTTATCCTTGGCCGTTTTCAAGTTAGGGCATAGACATAATCGGACAAATTCATCCAAAGGCTTCAAATGGGCATCAATATATTCTTGTAGCAATTGATTACTATTCGAAGTGGGTTGAAGCTGCATCATTTTCAAAGCTAGGGGCAAAGCAAGTCTCGAAATTTGTGATTAACAACATCATCTGTCGGTATGGCATACCATTTGAAATCATCTCTAATAATGGATCACAATTTGAGGGTCATCTGAAGACCACTCTCGCAAAATATGCAATCAAGCATCATCTGTCCTCACCTAATCGTCCCCAAACAAATGGAGCGGTGGAAGCAGCCAATAAGACAATCAAGACTATTGTTGCCAAGATGATTGAAAAGACTAGGGAATGGCATGACAAACTACCATATGCCCTTTGGGGATATAGGATATCAATTAGGACTCCAACAGGAACAACCCCATATTCTTTGGTTTATGGGATGGAGCCAATCCTACGAGTTGAGGTGGAGATACAATCTCTTAGGGTCATAGCAGAAAGTGAAATCTCGGAAGACCAGTGGCACAAAACTCGCTATGGTGAGCTTGCATTCGTAGATGAGCGCCGACTACAAGCATTGCATAACATACAACTCTATCAACGGAGAATTGCTCATGCATTTAACAAAAGGGTTCGAGATAGAGACATTCAAGAAGGTGATCTAGTTTTAAAAGAAAATAGAGCTCCGTTGCATGATCCTCGAGGAAAATTCAAGCCTAACTGGTTTAGACCATTCCTGGTTAAGCATGTCACCACGGCTGGAGCAGTGAAGCTAATGGATTTTGATGGAAATGAGTTCACCCATTTCACTAATCTTGATCACTTGAAGAAATATTACGCTTAGGCATCAAAGTAATTGTAATTGTCATGATCAAGTAACCAAGCAGTTTGTGGGTTTTGTATCCTATCTGATTATTCTTAATAAACATGCCATGAGTTTTCTACATGTTCATATGATATATGCAAAAAAAAAAAAAACGAAAAAAAAAAAAAAAAGATAAAAAAAAAAAAAAAAAAAGAAAAAAAGGGAAAACGAAAAAAAATGAAAAAAAGGGAAAAAGGAAAAATGAAAAAACATGTCTTCGATTGTTAAGGTTTATACTTTATATGTTATGCTTTTATGTGTCATATGATTAGTTAATTATGATTTGCATGTCATATTTAATGTTAAAGTGTGCATGTATTTAGAATTGTGTTCAAATTGAATTTCTCACAAGCAGATAATTCTCACAAACATATCTTTTATTCATCCAATACATAAAAAGACATAAAGCCTTCATTTCCTACAAACTTAAAAAAAAAACCACATAGAAAATAAACATGACAATTCCCTCAAACCCTTCTCTTCTTCATGGTTGGCCCGTCTGAATCTTTGTCTTGACTAATATCCGCTAGAAGCCATTGAAGGTAATCTTCATCAATCAGTGGAAAGGAAGGTTCTGGTAGCGCTGATATAATTTTAGCCCCCTGCCATATAGTAGGCATTCTCGAATACCACTCATATCGGCCTCATAAGTGGTACAAGATGGAAGAACACGGAGGGTAGGAATGTGCTCTTGCTTCCAACCAATTTGCCTTAGACATCTCCATGGAAGGTAGAAAGTGACTTGGCAAAGCCCGGTTAATTGTACACCTCTGCGACCAGAATTGCAATATACAATTGCACTAATGCCAATGTAGAAAAAAATCCTCCCACCCACCATTTTTGCTAAGTTGATAGATGAAAGGAAGAAGGCCTCTCTCCCGGACATGACTAGTTTTGTAAGTAAGACTCTTGTGAGGTTTTATAAGAGAAATTTTTTCTAGTAGCCATAAATGAAGGGCTAATGGACATCCCTTCACAAAGCTTTGAGGGTTTCTTTTGAGTTCATCTAAGCCAAGGAACATTTCCCCCAAAATAAGTGGTCCAAGACGACCCCCGCTAATAATTTGAGGAATAAGTGAAGGACACCGAACATGGCATGCAGTTAAAGACCATTTAGTGAGGGTACTTCCCAAAATCAAAAGAATGCAAGCATTTTCTCTAGCAATCCTATAGTTGGCATTGTTAGAAAATTGCCAAGTGCCAAATTGGAAAGTCAATAATAAGTTGACAGGAAATACCTCACCATATTGTAGGTAGTTTCCATGAATATTTTCGGGAAGATGTAAAATCGTTGATAAATCTCCCGAGATCCTAGTAGCAGATCTAGGTGTGATAACTGGACCATTGGATGGTAAGCCTAGCAAACCTTCGACCTCTTCAACAAGAGGCACAATCTCCCGGTCTCCAAAGCGGAAGACATGGCGAGTTTCATCCCAAAATTTGGAAGCAGCATGAATCATGTCGTAACAAATAGAAAGTGAAAGCAAAGACATAAGCACCTAAGTGAAGCGGGAAGATGAAAAGGATTGCCTTGGTTGCTCCAAGTTTCTTGTGACCCCCCGAGAGTTATTTTTTCTCCCGACTCCGCATTTCATTAGCTTCTTCATAAGTTAGAACCATTTTTGTGAAAGGAAAATTTAGAGAAAAGATTGGAATAGTGGAAGTGGCGCATTTGGAAATGAAGAACTATGCCCCTTTCACTAGTGGAAAAAACCTTATCTGTCACTTAGTAGCAGATTCGGTTTTTAGAAAACCGCATCCGAAAACCAATGGAAAAATGGGTGGGAAAAAAAAGCAAAAAATCTGATCCGATCTTTTATAGAACCGGATCAGATTACATAATCTGCTGCGGTTTTTTATAATCTGATCCGGTTTGTAGGACCGAATCAGATTTTTTCTTTTTTCCCCAGCAAAACAGCCCGTGTTTTTCTTCCCTCCTTAATTCACCCATTTCAATTCCCTCCTCCCAATTTCAATTCATCCCTCCCTTCAATTCGGCGACGTAGTGACGCACCACCACACCTCACCGCCGTCACCACCAGAAGCTTCCACCACACCTCACCGCCGCGACAATATCACGTACTGCTGCCCTAAGCTTGCGCACATATCCACCTCAACTCCTCTGCGAAAAATCGCACCTCCACCTCGAGTCCTCTGCGATTTTTGGCGCACCTCCACCTTCCTCCTCCTAAACAACTACATTCGTCCTCTACCCCACCCTAAACAACTACATTCCTCCTCCACCTCTTCCTAGGTAACTAAAAGTTCATAACTTTTATTTTAATCTCATATTGAAACTTCAAGTTTATATAATTCATTGTAGTTTTATGTATAATTGTTAGTGAAATTAGGTTGTATAATAGTTAAAGGGTGGTTCAAAGTTGATTGATTTGAGTTAATTTGATTTTTAGTTTAAGTAGTTAGTGTGATTTTTAGGTTAAAAAACTAGGGTTTTGATGGGGTTGTTGTTGTTGTGGTTGTTGTAGTGGTTGTTGTGTTGTTGGTGTACTTAATTAGTTTAGTTTTGTTTTGTTTAGTTTAGTTTGGTTTAGTTTAGTTTAGTTTTGTTTTGTTTGATTTGCTAATTTATACTAATGTTAACTTTAACTTTGTTGTTGATTGAAGCTAGCTAGTGACGGAGTGTTGAGTTCGATTTTCCTATTTACAACCTTGATATTGGTATGTTATCATTCATATTTAACTTTCTTGCTTTCATATATAGTAAATTGGTTTATACGTGAAAAAATGTATATATTTTTCGTTGAATTGAGATTAGATGTAAAATGTTTTGTTGTTTAAAAACCTATGTATGCATCATCATATCATATGCCTAGATACCCGTTCGAGACTTGCTCATTAGGAGTAAGTCTTGAATAGTCCCGTTTGGGATTTGTTCTTAGATGTTTGATCTCACTTAGGTGGTGAATGTATGCCTTTATTTCGATTCTAGAGGAAAATCTTGGCTCGTCGTTTCCCTACTTTTATTCTTTGGGTACATATGTAGATATAAGTAACTATATATCTACATCGTGTACTTGGAGAATTGTAGGGAAATGCTGCCGGATTTTCCGTAGAATCGAAAAGAAGGCATACATTCACTAGTGAGATTAGACATCTAAGGATGGGTTAGGTTGGAGTGATAAGGACCCTTGGAAAGCATGCCTAATTTCATTAAATATATATGGTTCATAAAATCTAATCATGTAATGAAGTTCGTCATTGACATGAGGTACTTGTTGGTTGTGTTTAATTAGAGGTCGATTGAAATGAATCGTGCATGGATGTACGGTGAGTCGTGACACGTGTGAATTCGTGGATGGGGTCTATGAATTTTGTGATGCTGCATTAAGTCATCAGGCTGCAACGAGAACCGAGGGGTTTTATTGTCCTTGTGTTGATTGTAGTAATGTGGGCATGGTTAGTAGCATTGGGTCGCTTAGGGAGCATATCTTTCATCGCGGGTTTAGGCAAGACTACCATGTATGGGTTTGGCACGGTGAGGAGGGTATATATGATGGTGGGAATACCATTGTTAACGATGTGCGTGAAGGAGGTGAGTTTGATGTCATTGAGAATGACAAGAACATCGAGGACGAATATGAGGATCATGAAGTAGAGGAAGATGATGATGAAGGGGACTATATAGAGGAGATGATGGAGGGGGTGGATGATTATCTTTGGCAAACGGCCTCGTGTTTTTGAGTGCATGACCGAGGCATCTCGGAAACCGTTGTATCCCGGTTGTACGAGGTACACGAAGCTGACGGCCATGATAACACTCTTTAATATCAAGACGAAAGCCGGTATAAGTGACTCTTGTTTCACTTCCTTGTTGCAAGCCTTTGGTGATATGTTGCCGGACGACCATGAACTACCCAAGTCGAACTACTATGCTAAGAAACTGATGTGTCCCTTCGGTTTAGAGTACCAGAGGATACATGCTTGTCCAAACGATTGTGTGCTATATCGAAATGAATATGAAAATATGGATGAGTGTCCTCAATGTGGGAAGTCGTATTACAGGCGCGCAGGGGTTAGTGATAAGAAAGGGCCTCCAGCAAAGGTGATGTGGTATCTTCCGATTATACCACGATTCAAGCGCATGTTTTCAATTAAAAAAGATGCTAAGAACTTGAGGTGGCATGCAGAACGAAGGAAGAAGGACGGTTTTATCAAACATCCGGCTGATTCTCCTGAGTGAAAAGGTATCGATCGGGTGCATAAGCCCTTTGGTGCCGAGGCCAGAAATTTGAGGCTTGGCCTATGCACGGATGGGATGAACCCATTTGGCACTCTTAGTTCTCAACATAGTACATGGCCGGTTCTTCTAGTTATATACAACTTGCCTCCTTGGTTGTGCATGAAACGCAAGTACATCATGTTGTCGATTCTTATTTCAGGGCCGAAACAACCTGGAAATGACATAGATGTCTACCTCCAGCCACTTATTGATGATTTGAGAAAAATGTGGGATGAAGGGGTTTCTGTGTATGACGCACATGCTGATGAGGTATTCACATTGCGTGCCATGCTTTTATTCACTCTTAATGACTATCCTGCTTATGGGAACTTATCCGGGTACAAGAACAAAGGGAAGAAAGCATGCCCGATTTGCCTGGACGACACAACATCTAAATACATTAGTACTTGTCACAAAGATGTTTATATGCGCACCCGAAGGTTCCTTCGACGCGACCATCCTTATCGTAATAAGAAGAAGGCATTCGATGGAACAGTTGAGGAAGGGGTTCCTCGTAGACCATTGACTGGTATTGAGGTTTATGATCAAGTCAAGGGTATTGAAACGATATTCGGCAAAGGAGCGAGTGTTGGTGATAAGGGACTTTGGAAAAAGGAGTCTATTATGTGGAAACTTCCATATTGGAGAGATCTAGAAGTTAGACATTGTCTCGACGTCATGCACATAGAGAAAAATGTATGTGACGCCATTCTGGGGACACTTATGAATATTCCACATAAGACAAAGGATAGCAAAGGGGTGCGACTGTATCTGGAAAGTGAGGGACTTCGACCAAAGCTATGGGCTCAAAAGAGGGACACTAAGAAAAGAAAGAAAAAAGAAAAAGTGCCTAGTAAAGGAAAAGAAAAGGGAAAAGAAGACGGGTCGCCTGCAGGAATTGAAGGAAAAGGAAAGAAAACGGTGAAGGATGATGATAGGAACTATTTGCCTCCGGCTTGCTACACTCTATCTAGAGCTGAGAAGCGACTTTTTTGCGAGTCTTTGTACGACATTAAGGTTCCATCAGGGTACTCATCGAACATGAAAAGATTTGTTACCTTAGACGGTGAGTTGAAATTATCGAGTATGAAGTCTCACGATTGTCATGTAATGATGCAAGTATTCATACCGATTGCAATTCGAGGGATATTGCCGAAACACGTGAGACACACCATAACAAAGCTATGTTCGTTTTTCAATACTATATGTAGCAAAAAGTTACAACCGTCGAAGCTTGATGCTCTCCAGGCTCGTGTGATAGAGACTTTGTGCAAGTTTGAGATGTATTTCCCACCTGCTTTCTTCGACATTATGGTCCATTTGGTTGTACATCTAGTTCGAGAAATTAAGCTATGTGGTCCGGTGTTTTTGAGGTGGTGCTATCCCTTTGAGAGACATATGGGCTCTTTGAAAGATAAGGTAAGGAATCCTGGTCAACCAGAAGGAAGTATAATTCAGGGGATTGTGAGTGAAGAGGTCAGTAATTTTGTGGCTGAGTTCTTACCTAATGTTGATCCTATTGGAGTTCCTACATCTCGACACGAGGGCAGACTCGAGGGTAAAGGTACACTTGGCTCCAAAATGATCGTACCTCCTGTTGAAAGGCGCATACAAGCACACTTATTTGTATTGCAGCATATGGTACATGTCCATCCTTACTTGGATGAGCATATGGAGGAGTTACGCGATCAGAATCCAGGTAAAGGGACTAGAGCATTGATGCAGTTGCATAATAAGACGTTTATTGATTGGTTCCATAACCGATTAATGCGTGAAGTAGATTCTAATGTTTCTTAAACTCTGAAGTGGCTAGCATTTGGTCCTCGAGAAGCTGTTCACTCCTATGAGGGTTATGATGTTAACGGATTTACATTTTGGACAGATCGTCAAGATCAAAAGTCGAGATCTCTGCAGAATAGTGGCATTTCAGTAGAGGCATCATCTACACAGTATGCAAGTGCCAAAGACAAGTCTCCTATTGATGCTAAATTGTTATACTATGGGCGGGTTCAAGATATATGGGAGCTTGACTACTCTGGTTTCACGGTCTGCTTATTTCGATGCAAGTGGGTTGATTATAACCGGCGCTACATAAGAAAAGATGACCCTTGTGGATTTACTCTTGTAGACTTGGGTCGGTTGCGTTATAGTGAAGAGCCATTCGTGCTTGCATCACAAGTTAAGCAAGTATTCTACGTAACTGACCCTTCTGATAAACAGTGGTCAATTGTTGTCCCTGGAAAAAGAAGTATAGTTGGAGTTGGTGATGTTGAGGATGAGGAGGAGTATGATGCGTTTGAAGACACCCCGCCTTTCACCATTCCCAAGTCCGATGTCACTGATGTCGAGTTAGCGATAAATTACATGCGTGCAGATCACGGGGAAGGGATAATGGTTGAAACTTCATAGGAAGGTGGCAAAAGTAAACAATAGGCTCGACTTCTCAAGTTCAAATTCCGGCTTTCGGCTTTTCAAGGTCATTTGACTGAATTTCTCACTTTTTGTCGTTTGTAATGTCATGAATAGTTTAATTTGGTATGTATATATGTATTACAATCAACTAAACTCGCTTCACATGTTTTGAAACCCATTTTGGGTAAGTGAATGTCATTTTGGGCCGATTTCGGCTTTTCGAGCTCTATTTCTTTAATTTATCGCTTTTAGCCTCATTTTAGGTCATGTATAGTTCTTATTGGTATATATATATGTATTACAATCAACTAAACTCGCTTCACATGTTTTGAAACCCATTTTGGGTAAGTGAATGTCATTTCGGGCCGATTTCGGCTTTTCGAGCTCAATTTCTTTAATTTATCGCTTTTAGCCTCATTTTAGGTCATGTATAGTTCTTATTGGTATGTATATATGTATTACAATCAACTAAACTCGCTTCACATGTTTTGAAACCCATTTTGGGTAAGTGAATGTCATTTCGGGCGATTTCGGCTTTTCGAGCTCAATTTCTTTAATTTATCGCTTTTAGCCTCATTTTAGGTCATGTATAGTTCTTATTGGTATGTATATATGTATTACAATCAACTAAACTCGCTTCACATGTTTTGAAACCCATTTTGGGTAAGTGAATGTCATTTCGGGCCGATTTCGGCTTTTCGAGCTCAATTTCTTTAATTTATCGCTTTTAGCCTCATTTTAGGTCATGTATAGTTCTTATTGGTATGTATATATGTATTACAATCAACTAAACTCGCTTCACATGTTTTGAAACCCATTTTGGGTAAGTGAATGTCATTTCGGGCCGATTTCGGCTTTTCGAGCTCAATTTCTTTAATTTATCGCTTTTAGCCTCATTTTAGGTCATGTATAGTTCTTATTGGTATGTATATATGTATTACAATCAACTAAACTCGCTTCACATGTTTTGAAACCCATTTTGGGTAAGTGAATGTCATTTCGGGCCGATTTCGGCTTTTCGAGCTCAATTTCTTTAATTTATCGCTTTTAGCCTCATTTTAGGTCATGTATAGTTCTTATTGGTATGTATATATGTATTACAATCAACTAAACTCGCTTCACATGTTTTGAAACCCATTTTGGGTAAGTGAATGTCATTTCGGGCCGATTTTGGCTTTTCGAGCTCAATTTCTTTAATTTATCGGTTTTAGCCTCGATTTTTGGGTCATGTATAGTTCTTATTGGTATGTATATATGTATTACAATCAACTAAACTCGCTTCACATGTTTTGAAACCCATTTTGGGTAAGTGAATGTCATTTCGGGCCGATTTCGGCTTTTCGAGCTCAATTTCTTTAATTTACCGCTTTTAGCCTAATTTTAGGTCATGTATTGTTCTTATTGGTATATGTATCACCATTAGAGTCACTTAAAGTTGGGTCGCATGATTTTAAAGATATTTCTGATCGAATTATGGCTTGTGCGGGAGGGTCTGCAGGGGGCGCAAGGGTGGGGGGTTTGCACGGGGGCCGGCGGGGCGGGGGTCTGCAAGGGGGGAAGCAGGGTGGGGGGGGCTGCAAGGGGGGGTGGGCAGCGAGAGGTGGGTTCTTCAAGGGTGGGGTAGCAAGGGGGGGCTGCAGGGGGAGCAAGGGGGTAGTGGGGTGCGTGGGGGGGAAGCGGTGGGGGTCCGCAAGGGGGAGCAGGGTGGGTGGGGGAGCGGGGGTGGGGACGGGGGGGGGAGCAAGGGTGCGGGGGTGGGGGCGGCAGGGAGTGGGGGAGCAGGGAGTGGGGGGAGCAGCAGAGGTGGGGGGGACAGCAGGGGGGGGGGCGCGGGCGGGGGCGAGCGGGGGTGGGGGCGGCGGGAGTGGGGGAGAAGGGGTGGGGCGCGGCAGCAGGGGGGGGAGCAGGGGGCAAGGGGTGGGGGAGCAGCAAGGGGGGGCAGCAGGGGGGGGGGGGGAGCGGGGGTGGGGGGGCGAGGGGGTTATATTTTTGTTTGATGTTTGTTTGATCCCATTGTTTTTTTGTTAACTCTTGCGCGTCTCTAATTTATTTTTTTACATTATTTCAGGACTTTAAAACATGGACCGAGATGATGTGATTGTGGAGGAATAAACCGATGATGATTATGATAAGTCATTGGATGATGATGATGAGTATGATGCGGACAAGGAGGATGATAAAGGTGAACCGGAAGACATAGCGGATGATGAGGAGAAGCGCTTGCGTGAAAGGGAAATTCGCTTGGTGGAAATAAATGAGGTGCTAGCCGATAATGCTCCCCCCTATTGACAACAATGCTAGGGAAGATTATCCATTTATTTCATCCATCGTTGTGCCACACAATAATGCGGGGAAAGAATTGCATAGGACCACCAAAACTCCAAGCATCGTTGCAACAAAGAAGCGAAAAGGAAGGGGTGCGACTAAGGGTTTGAATGTCGATAGAAATATCCATACGACCCTCGAGTATGATGATTTGGGTCAACCTTGTGGTAAGTGGCGTGCAAAGTATGGGCAGCATATTGGGTTTTGTATGCGCAAACTCAACATTTTGGTCAAATGGAAAGATGTGCCCGAGGGAATGAAGAAATCATTATGGGAAGACACTTGTGTAAGTTTATTTTTCAACTAAATTAGTTTAAGTTCTCGCATTTAGCCACATGTTAGGACATATATAGTTGTAATAACAACATATACAACCATTAGAGCCAAGAAAAATCACTTCTTATGCTTTGAAACCCATTTTGGGTAAATGAAGGCTATTTCGGGTCGGTTTTTGCTTTTCATGTTCAATGTACTTAGTTTCTCGCATTTAGCCACATGTTAGGACATATATAGCTCTAATAATAACATATATAACCATTAGAGTTAACTAAAATCCATTGACATGCTTTCAAACCCATTTTGGGTAGACGAAACCGATTTTGGGTAAATGAAGGCCATTTCGGGCCGATTTTGCTTTTCATGTTCAATGTACTTAGTTTCTCGCATTTAGACACATGTTAGGACATATATAGTTGTAATAAAAACATATACAACCATTAGAGCCAAGAAAAATCACTTCTTATGCTTTAAAACCCATTTTGGGTAAATGAAGGCTATTTCGGGTCGATTTTTGCTTTTCATGTTCAATGTACTTAGTTTCTCGCATTTAGCCACATGTTAGGACATATATAGCTCTAATAACAACATATACAACCATTAGAGTTAACTAAAATCCATTGACATGCTTTCAAACCCATTTTGGGTAGATGAAACCGATTTTGGGTAAATGAAGGCCATTTCGGGCCGATTTTGCTTTTCATGTTCAATGTACTTAGTTTCTCGCATTTAGCCACATGTTAGGACATATATAGTTGTAATAAAAACATATACAACCATTAGAGCCAAGAAAAATCACTTCTTATGCCTTAAAACCCATTTTGGGTAAATGAAGGCTATTTCGGGTCGATTTTTGCTTTTCATGTTCAATGTACTTAGTTTCTCGCATTTAGCCACATGTTAGGACATATATAGCTCTAATAACAACATATACAACCATTAGAGTTAACTAAAATCCATTGACATGCTTTCAAACCCATTTTGGGTAGATGAAACCGATTTTGGGTAAATGAAGGCCATTTCGGGCCGATTTTGCTTTTCATGTTCAATGTACTTAGTTTCTCGTATTTAGCCACATGTTAGGACATATATAGTTGTAATAACACCATATACAACCATTAGAGCCAAGAAAAATCACTTCTTATGCTTTGAAACCCATTTTGGGTAAATGAAGGCTATTTCGGGTCGGTTTTTGCTTTTCATGTTCAATGTTCTTAGTTTCTTGCATTTAGCCACATGTTAGGACATATATAGCTCTAATAACAACATGTTTTCATTGATATATATCTATATGGAAATTAACTATTTGTTGGTTTCTTGTTTCTATAGAATTTGTTCCATATTACTCCTAATGACGCCAAAAAGGCGTTGTTCCTATCCGCGGTGGCCGAAAGATTTAGAGCTTTCAAAAGCAAACTAGTTAGTGGGTGGATCACGAAACGGAGAAAGAGGAATGAAAAGAAGAATGTAAAGAGGAGGAAATTTGTAAAATCAAAGCAAAATGAGACAGTAGAAACAGAAAATGACGGGGGAGAGGAAGAGCCACGACAACCGGATAACATGCCTTATGAGATTTGGGGCCATATAAAACGAGAGGATTGGGAGGAATTTGTTGCCCAAAATACTACGCCGGAGATGGTGGTAAGTATTGTGCTATTTATCGCATATTCGACTTTGTATATTTACTTTTAATACAATTAGATGTGTTTTCAAACTAACCATGTGATTTTATAGGCTAAGCGTGAGAAACATGCACACAGTTCAAAACAGAGGAACCACTACCATCATATGGGTTCCTACACTTATGCGAGGGCGAGACAGGTGTGGATTGACGATAAATTTTACCCTTCTATCGATGCATCAACAACGACATCTTCTGCCTCCAACACCGCATCTGTCAAAGTTGACCATGTCGCTGATTGGTGGTGCTCCATGCATAGGCGTGATTCAAACAATAAAATGACCATTTCAGATCCGGGGACCTTGAAGATAGCAAATGCCGTTGTAAGTAATTGAATTCACATGTTTTTCCCCCGCTTGCTGCCGTCCACTTGCTGCCGAACCCCCGTTCCCTTGATGCCGAACCCCCCGTCCCCTTGCCGCCTCCCTGCCAGACCCCTAACCCTGCTGCCCGGCCTCCCCCTAAGACCCCCTCCCCTGCTTGCCCCCCTTCCCCCCTGCCTCCCCCCCCCCCTTGCCTCCTGCCCGGCCCCCTGCTTGCCCCCACCCCCGACCCCCCCTCCCCGCGCCCCCTCCCCCTCGGACCTCCTCCCCTTGCCGCCCCCTCCCCCTCGGACCCCTCCCCCCTTGCCCCCCCCCGCTGGCCCCCCTCCCCTCTCCCCTGCGAACCCCCCTTCCCCCTGCGCCCCCCCCCCCTGCGGACCCCCCTTCCCCCTGCCCGCCCCCTCCCCCCTCGAACCCCTCCCCTGCTGCCTCCCTCCCCCTCGGACCCCCTCCCCTGCTGCCCCCTCCCCCTTGGCCCCCCCTTCTTTCCCCCCCTGCGGACTCCCCCCCCCCCCTTGCCCCCCCCTGCGGCCCCCCCTTCCCCCCCTTCCCCCCCCTCCCATGCTGCCCCCCTCCCCCCGACCCCCCCTTCCCCCTCCGCCCCCCCTCCCCGCTGCCCCCTCCCCCGACCCCCTTCCCCCTGCTGCCCCCTCCCCCCCCCGATCCCCCCCCCCCCCTCCCCCCCCCCTGCGACCCCCCTTCCCCCCCGCTCCCCTCCCCCCCTGCCCCCCCCTTCCCCCCTGCTTGCCCCCCTCCTCTCGCAGCCCCCTCCCCCTGAGACCCCCCTTCCCCCCAACCCCCTCCCCCTGCCTTGCCCCCTCCCCCAGGGACCCCCTTCCCCCTGCTTGCCCCCTGCGACCCCCCTTCCCCATCCCCTCTGCCCCCCTGCCCCCCCTCCCCTGCCCCCCTCCCCTGCTGCCCCCCTCCCCCCCCCCCTGCCCCCCCCCCTTGCTTGCTGCCACATCCCCTGCACAATCCCCCCATTGCACAACCCCTTTGTTAATTTGTAATTTTTTATACTTACACTTGTAGTTCTATAATCTATGTAGATGGGGATCAAGCAAAAAGAGGTTAGCGGCGAGTTCACTCCCGAAGGCAACAAAGATGCTCTTTACGAGACTTTTGGAAAGGACCACAATGGACGTTTGAGGGGTTTTGGTGGTATTCGTCTCGGTGTGAAAAAAGCCTATGCTAAAGATTCCTCCGTGGGTAGAAGATCACGCTCTAACGAATCTATGTCACAAGTTATGCGGGAGAAGCTTACGGAGGAAATTACAGAGAAAGTGACGGCTAAAATCACGGAAAGTTTCAACGCGGTCCTTTCACAGTTTGGTATACCGGCGATACGTCCTTTGGAGGACAAAGCTAGCCATCCTAACACACAAAAATCAGCACCATCTATACTTGAGTTAGAGGTAACTACTATCCTTTTTATAATTTTTAAAACTAAGTAATATAAACTAACCTCAATCCATTTACTTTTGGAAGGAAGAAACACCTTGCCAGCTTTTACTAGATGTAAAAGATGAGGGTTTGATTGTGGTGGCTGAAGGAAATGCACAACCACGAAGTGAACGACCAATAGTCCATCACGAGTGTGTGGACAATGAGCACTTGGCGGTTAGTGTAGTCACCATCACTCCTGGTTACGAAGACTTTGCTCTTCCGTTGCCTAAACCGTCAGTTGATATAAATGTCTTGATCGACGCTCGTGGTGGTTATGTGTTGTGGCCATCGGCATGGGTGAGGTTTTCAGACGAGGTAAAATGAGAAACTAAAATCCATATTCATATTGATTTATTTCAGACCTATTAAATATAAACTAACTAAGTTGAATGTTTTTCCCTTTGAATTAATAGGTTTTGGAGAGAATAAGCAAGCCCAAGGAAAGCAAGGCGGACTCACCTCCTCTAGAAAAGGCAAAGGAGAAGGAGGGTACAAGCAGGCCAAAGAAGGCCATTTCGAGTAAAGGAACGCAAGACTCCAAAGGTTTAAGTTGCGAACAAAACCCGTCTACAGATACTTGGATTGAGAAACCAACGCTTCAGTGTCTCACTAAGTCATGCTTATGGCTACATGCAAATGTGCGTGATATGCCGGATGATACACCTATGGAGGTGAAGTTGGGTACCACGGAATTCAACTACCGCGAGGAAACATCGACATGGGTATCTAAGGTTGATGTGAAGGAGTTCCTTTGCGGAGAGATGTTGAATGTTTCCTTGATTCAAACCTTCATCAGGTATAATAGTTGTACTTATGAAATATATGAACTTCCTTTGCAATATCTAATAATATATCTATGTTATGTACTTGGTTGTGCTTTGAAGATTACTCCAAGGTGATCCTCGTGGACGCGATCAGTTTGGGTGGTTATGTCCAAATTTTGTCCGAGCTGACAATTGTTTGCAAAACACAAGTGAGGTTAAGGAGTATATTTGGCTATGTCTCAAAACAGCTAAACGTGCACAACATAAGTTCATATTTGCCCCTTGTTTTGAAGAGTATAGTTCTTAACCTTGTATCCATTTTTGTCACTTTATTATTATACAATACAAGTACTCACATGATTGCTTCCTAACTTTTTTGGGATTTTAGTCTCCATTGGTGGCTCCTTGTGATTTGTCCTTCAAACAACACAGTATATCAGTTTGATTCTGCAGCTCAAGATCCACCACGATCCTTACTCCTCAAATCATGCATAAATAGGTATGTTTGTTACTTAAAATGCTTATTAGCATAACATGTTTCACTAATTTCATCCTTTGCCCACTTCTCACATGAAATTAACATAACTACAGTTGTATGAAGAAAGTTGAGAGAACAGGACAAGTTCCTAAGTGGAAAGCAATGAAGGTAATAGATATTACTTAAGCTACTTCTTTCTTTTATAAAAAACAAACATGTACGTTTCTTACATGATTTTTTTATGTAATTTTATAATTAGTGTGCTCAACAACCCGGGGGAACCGAGTGTGGCTACTATGTGTTGAGGTTCATGTTCGATATATTTTCAAGTTGCAAGGAAGTCGAGGATCTTGAGAAGGTATTATACATAAATAATAAGTAGCTCAATATACGACCGATTTTGGCCTCGTAAGCTCAATTTTTTTTCACTTTCCCGCATTTAGCCACATTTTAGGTCATATATACTTATAACAAGTACATATAGAACTATTAGAGTCAAGTAAACTACATTCACATCACTTAAGACCCAAATTGGGTAAATGAATGCCTTTCGTAGCCGATTTTGGACTTTTAAGCTCATTGTACTTATTTTCATACTTTTAGCCACATGTTAGGACATGTATAATTCTAATAACAACATGTATAACCATTAGAGTCAAGTAAATCCATTCACATCCTTTGAAACCCATTTTGGGTAAATGAAGGCCATTTCGGGCCTATTTTGGCCTTTCAAGGTCATTGTACTTATTTTCTTACATTTAGCCACTTGTTAGGACATGTATAGCTCTAATAACAACATATACAACTATTAGAGTCAAGTAAAATCCATTCACATACTTTGAAACCCATTTTGGGTAAATGAAGGCCATTTCGGGCCTATTTTGGCCTTTCAAGCTCATTGTACTTATTTTCTTACATTTAGCCACATGTTAGGACATATATAGTTCTAATAGTAACATATATAACCATTAGAGTCAAGCAAAATCATTTTTCATGCTTCGAAACCCAATTTGGGTAAATGAATGCCATTTCGGGACGATTTTGGCCTTTTAAGCTCATTTTGCTTATTTCCTTACATTTAGCCACATGTTAGGACATGTATAGTTCTAATAACAACATATAAAACCATTAGAGTCAAGTAAAATCCATTCACATGCTTTGAAACCCATTTTGGGTAAATGAAGACCATTTCGAGCCTATTTTGTCCTTTCAAGCTCATTGTACTTATTTTCTTACATTTAGCCACATGTTAGGACTTATATAGTTCTAATAGCAACATATATAACCATTAGAGTCAAGCAAAATTATTTTTCATGCTTTGAAACCCAATTTGGGTAAATAAATGCCAAGTATGGGACGATTTTGGCCTTTTAAGCTAAAGTTACTTATTTTCTTACATGTAGCCACATGTTAGGACATGTATAGTTCTAATAACAATATTTATAACCATTAGATTCAAGTAAATTCCACTCATATGCTTTTGAAACCCATTTTGGGTAAATGAATGTCATTTTGGCCCGATTTTGGCCTTCTTAGCTCAACTTTCCTTAATCTCCCGCACTTACTCTCATTTTAAGCTCATATATAGTTCTAATAAGTATATATGTAAGTATTAAAGTCAACTAAAGTCCACTCACATGCTGTGAAACCCATTATGGGTAAATGATTGTCATTTTTTGCCGATTTTTACATTTTAAGCTCGATTTCCTTCATTTCTTACATTATATTATTTCCTCAATCTCTTTAGAGTCAACTAAAGTCATATATGTGTGTTTCCTTATGTTTGTTTTATAAGGTATTCCTCGATGGCAAACCAAGGGATGGTTGTTTCACCACGGCCGAGATAAACGAGGTTCGGGATTTGCTAGCACGCTACCTTACCGACTTTTGCATGTGAAGATGATGTCGCGGCTTTGAGTTTTTATGTTCTTATTATGTTACTAGCTACTTATATAGGTCCAAATATTTATTTTTGATTTTAGTACTTATTTCAACTTTATTTGTAGTACATTAATTCTCAAAATATTATATATATATATAATATCATTTTGACTTGTATACGACGCGTGCGTGATACTTTTTTCCAATTTTAACAGGTTTAAATATAAGCTTCATATAAATATAATAATATATATATATATAAATATTATATATATATATAAATATATATATATAACAATCTGATCCGGTTTTTTAGGAAAACCGGATAAGATAATATAACTATCTGATCCGGTTTTCCAAAAAAACCGGATCAGAAAATCATTTACTGATCCGGTTTAGGACCGGATCAGTAAATAATTGATATCGGCTGCGAGCCCACCTGATGCGGTCCAAAACCGCGCCGTAAGCCCGGTTTTGACCGCATCGGATGGGCTTTTTTCCACTAGTGTTTTATAGATGGAAAAGATGATCATCCATGATTTATGCCATGGATAATGAGTTTGAGTATTGTCCATAGGATAATAAGGAGCATCTTTCACAATGGTTAATGACCAAGCATTTGTGGTATGACAATTTTTGCTAATGCCGAACATAAAAAAACTGTGTCAATGATGAATTAAGAACGTTGATACAATCCCTTTTCCTAATGATCATCCAAAATAATGACCTTGATCAATCTATTTTATATAGTGATCATCATTTTCTGATTAAGTAAATAAGCATAATGCATGAAAAATTTTACGAAAGATTTCGGAAAAAAGCAGATAAAATTTTGCTATATGAGGTTTGGTCCACCGTAGAGGGTAATAACCTTTGGTCAGCCCTTTTAGGTGACAAGATTTAACAATGCATCACTCTAAGGTGACATGACCTGACAATGTCCTAATTTAAGGTGACATGATAACACATTGAGTCATAAAAAGTAAGTAATGTGACTTGACAACTTGTTTGTCATCAAGGCCATGAAAAACTGTAAAAACTGGAGTCGACTGTTAATTGGTCGGAATTTCTCACATTAACAAAAGACAAATTCATAAGACTAAAAGGAAAAAAGAAGACAATAAAGTCGCATTTTCCAAATTTAGAAAATTAATTGGGATTTTCTATCTAAAACGACAATAAAATCGCGTTTTCAATGTTTAGAAAATTAATTGGGATTTTTTATTTAAGACGATGTTAAAGTCGCATTTTCAAAATTTAGAAAATTAATTGGGATTTTTTATCTAAGACGACGTTAAAGTCGCATTTTCAAAATGTAGAAAATTAATTGGGATTTTCTATCTAAGACGACAATAAAGTCGCATTTTCAATTTTAGAAAATTAATTGAGATTTTCTATTTCAGACGACGTCAAAGTCGCATCTCCTATTTTAGAAAATTAACTGGAATTTTCTACTTAAAAGCGTCAACAGAAGTCGCAAGTCATGTTTTCAAAATAGCACTGATGATAACTATTTTCCATGGAGAATATGTTTTCTCAAAATTAATTTTCTGTCAAAATTTTGTGTCTTTTCAAACATTGGCCATCCATTTCTCCGAAATTCGACAAATGTGGGGCATTTAGTAGACACCAAATTTCGAACCCCTTTTTCGGATAAATAAAGGTTTTGAAAAATAAAAATAACAAAATCGTCATACATCGTGGAGCGGGCGCCCCGGAGCGCGAGTTTCATTCCGTCGCATGATTTTCCATTTTTGTGTATTAGTCATACAGTTTCGGCTTAGAAGTATAATTTTCGTGAGTCGTAGTCAATAACTACAACCACCGTTTTAATAAAATGATTCATAGTATAATCATGCTCGTCTTTACTAATTTGACGAATTTTCTTTAATTGTTTTAAGTAAGTCCTTCGAAAAAACGAAAAGAACGAGTCGCGATTAGGCGTCGTATCCCAAAACCGGTAATAATCAGTTTTCTTGATGGTCAAGTCAATTTTCATTGGATAAAGAATAAGAATATATTCTTTATCCACTAAACACATCCTTTATCCATTAGTTAGAGAAAAAGAATCATGAAATAATGTGAGAATAAGAATCAAATCCCATGTGTAAGAGGGGAAGATCCGGATTTTTCCGGAGGAATCGAGTGTGCGCCAAGCACACAATCATGCGCCAGACGCATGATTGTGCGCCTAGCGCACAACGACGCCCTGCACCAGACGCAGAGCCTTGCGCCTAGCGCACGGCGATGTGCCTAGCGCAGGCTCATGCTTTTGGTGCAGCATTCTAATAAGTTTTGTTTGCACGTTTTGCGATGGATTTTTTTTACGTATTAGGATGATTATGGAAGAATTTTTTCTGAAAATCTGATTTTTGGCTCATTTATGAGAAAATCCAAAAAGAATAAAAATATTTGTATTTTCAAAGAGATTTGATGATGTCATTAGGGTGAGGTCATTAGAGTGATGTCATTAGGGTGATTAAGGATGAAGAAAATCAGATTTTTTTGGGTGAAAAATCTGATTTTCTACCTCTTTGAAACCCTAGTTCACCTCCCTCATTTCTCTACAAATACCCTCCTCTTTTCACTTCAAAACCAAGTTGAAAAAAACACAATTTAACTTCACAACTTCTCTCTCTACTACTCTTCTCCTCCTTAATCTTTTCATCTAAGCAATAGTCTTAATTAGTAAGTAAAAAAATTGAAAAAAACACAATTCAACTTCACTCTCATCTTCTCTACTACTCTTCTCCTCCTTAATCTTTCCATCCAAGCAAAAGTCTTAATTAGTAAGTAAACAAGTTGAAAAAAGTTCAACTTAATTTCACTAATTCTCTCATCTTCTCTACTCCATTCCTCTAAAGAAATCACACTTTAAAAAAAAGAGTAAAAGTTAGTAAGATAATTAGTAAGAAAAAAGTTCATCAAAAGAAGAAAAAACACAAAAAGAGTTTAAGTTAGTAATTAAGTGGATTTAGAAACTCACTTAGAAATTAAGAAAATCACAAAAAGGTAGAAAAATTTGCAAAAAGGAAGTGCCTCATTAAGCTAGCAAGGTAAAGTGGAAACTCTTGTTTATTTTTTATTATCTTTTTAATCATCTACTAACTTTCTCCTTGTTTTCTTCTTATCATTTTTTTTAATCTTTGGAGTGATTTGGGGTATGTGGAAGTCCTAATAGGTTCCCAACCTTAAATCACCCCACCTAGAATAGTCACCTCTAATGGGGTGACTCTTAGGAAATAATGTGATCATGTGATTTTCCTTAATCAAGTTGTTATTTATAACCAAAAATATTTTCATAAAAAAATTCAAGATAAGTTGTGCATAAACATCTCCATAAAATGTGATCTTGTAATTATAGTCAGTTTTACTTTCCTATATTATTTTATTTTTTTCGTCTGCATTAACTAATAGTTCGTGGGATTTAATATTTTCTTATGAAGTGCAAGATGTTTCCAGCAATTGGGCTTTGGAATTTCAAAAAAAATATTTTTTTGTAAATAATAAAAAATCATACAACTTTGTTTTGCAAAACTGATTTTGTCCAGTACCACCTAGGATTGTTCTGTCAATAAAGTTTAAAATAAAATCATTTAGATAAAACTAAAATATCAAGTTTGAATAAAACATCAGTAGATTTTCAAAAATATAAAAATCATGTTCATATGAATTTTATACAATTTTAAATCATTTTTACAAAAATATTCATGTAAATCACTAAATTTCAGAAAACTCATTTTCTTTTCAGTTAAGAAAATAAATAAAAAATGGTCTTCAAAATGTCCAATTTAAGTAAATATTTCCAGTCTAGTCTTATAAAGTGTCTATAATGTTCATACCAAATTTCACTTCAAAATAAGTTCAATAAGTTAGGTTTCAAAGAACAAATTGAATAAAGGTCCTGTTTTGACTAGTTTTGACATAAAATTCACCATAATTCAAGTGGTCTCTAAAAACTTGTGAAATTTTGATAAATATAAAAAACTCACTGATCTATCTATAAATATATCATATGCTCAGTTTAATACTTTGTACAGAAAGTTATGAATTTTGTAATTCAGTATAAGAACAAAAAGGCAATCTGAAAAATGAAATAAAGTGATTAACTCAACTTAAAAAAAAATGTTTTCTTCATACGAAAATGTGAATAAAAATCATGAAATTTTAATTTTCTCTTGAAATGACTCATTTTATCATGTAAATGAAAATCAATAAAAATTGTCATAAAAATCAAAATCAAAGAGGTTAATTAATCTCTAATTTTTCATAAGTCTATAAATAAACATGAATTCCAAAACCCATTCAAGGAAATGAAGATCAAGGAGCATTATGGTGAAGATCAAGATTCAAGATTTTGAATAAATCATAGAGTTTGTATATTTTGTTGTAATAATGATTCTTTGTAAATAGTCATTGCATCACTCAATTAATAAAAAAAACATGGAGATCTTTATGCATAATTTTCATAAATAATTCCACAACTTTTTTTTTTTTTAGGATCCACAACTTTTTTAATAAAATGAGCAACCAAGGCTACAAATATTGCATATTGGGCCAATATATCATAGTATATGAATCAAATGACCCAATCTCAATTAAGAGGAAAAATTGCAAATCTAACTAAGTTAAATTGTATGATGATCCATCTTACATTTTAAACATGTGTTCTCCATATTCAAATGGATTAATCATATAATTTGACATAATTAGATTGGTAATTATGATCTCCGAATTGATTTTAGGCCGTTTCACGTGTCTCGCTTTAAATGGCCAAATTCCAATTAGCCAAACACAAATCTCCAAATTCAATATCAAGTTGATCATTTCTCTCTAAATGACTTTATAATCTTCAATAAAGATTATTTTTCAAAAGCCTTCAATTAGGAAGCAAACCTCTTCTTCTAAGACCTCTTAAAAATCATAAGCATGATCACTAATTAAGGTGGTTATTTCAATCCTCGATTAATCGCTAATTAGAGCGGTTAATTCAAACTTTTCATTTTAATCACTAATTAGAGTGATTATCTCAAACCCTAATAATCGTTAATTAGGACGATTATTCTTCTCATTTAATCACTAATTAGAGTAATTATCTTAAACCTTAATGATCGTTAATTAGGAAGATTATTTTTCTCATTTAATCACTAATTAGAGTGATTATCTTAAACCTTGAATAATCATTAATTAGGGTGATTACTTCCTAACCTTCATTGTTAATCACTAATCAAGGTGATTATCTTTCTTCTTAGTTTAATCACTAATTAGAGTGATTATCTTAACCTCCATTTTTATCGCTAATTAAGGTGATTATCTTGATTCTCCTTCATATTTAATCACTAATTAAAGTGATTATTTCAATCCCATTTCAATCACTAATTGGAGTGATTACCTCATTTCAAATAGATTTGTTTAATTCTAAAAGTGAGTTATTCATTATCTATTCCCTCTTCTTCTTTCCCCAGTGAAATTGGCCATTTAGGGTGAGACATATGCTCGAACTACGACGGTTTTGATCCATGAGTGGATTCCAATCCCGCAATGATTGGTACGTAGTGCAACTTCAGTGCTCAAACCTACCATGTACAAATGATATATTGATCCTAAATAAAAATGGTTGATGTGTATATGTGTAAACTATGTGATTTTCTTTCTTTTTTAATAGCCATGATTACTTTAAAATGGAAAATAACGCATTTAGTAAGAGCCCCTTTTTTTAGAACGGAAGAGGAGATGAGTTCCAGACGTTCGCACCACTTAACCTAAACCCCGAACCCTATCTCATGGTATGAAAGACCAATTTTCAAAAAAAACATTGTCCATATGAAGTCATCATCGTTCTAAATGATTTTTCTTGAAATTGATTTTAAAACGATTTATTAAATAAATCTTGTCCCTATTCGAAAATTAATAGGGTGGCGACTTCCAAGTTTTCTAAAACTCATAGTCCAATGAGAGACTTTCGTGGGATTCAGATCGTTAATTAAAACAGTCAAAAATCGGATACCACAAGGGGTTGATTAGTTTTTAACTTATGCTTTATTCTATGTTTTAGAGAGGAGTATTAGTGTTTATACTAGAGAGATAAACACTTTAGTTTTGTTAATGATTTGAGATTCTATATCATAGTTTATGATTTCTACACATTGAAGGTACTTTTATGTCAATTAGTTTCAAAGTTTTCATTTTTTATTCTCACTTTTCATTGTTATTCTTTGTTCATCCTATCATTATATCTCATTTATTAAAGTTTCTTAATTGCTTATCTTTATTAGAATTATTATTCCTTAATCATGTTTAGTCCTAGATTAGTTATAGAATTCATGTTTTTATGCTTAGAATCCATGATTAGTGAGTAGTTTCCTATCTAGGGTTAGGGTGAAAGTATGGATTAGGGTTTAAATGTATTGTTAATGTGATTGTGATGATCTAAAGATGATTATGCATTGATCTTGGTGTTTTGAGGCCTTAGGATAGATATTGATCACATTTATGCTTTGGTATTTTGATTTCAAATGTTCTTGATCGAATTTTGAACTCTTTTATCATCCCCATGAATCAACTTAATTTCTAGGCCAAGATATTTGGTAGAAATTAAGGGGATCCTTTATTAGGGGTTTTTCGTACTTATAGAATCTCTTAATCAATTGACTAAAGACCATTCGAGAGAGGATTTAGTTGATTGATTAAGTGATTATTCTTGAGGACCATTCGAGAGAGGACTCAACTGTTTTAGAGGAAAACTAAACTTTGCATAATTGTTGCCTTTGAATCACAATTGCATTAATGATTGTTGTCCACTTTGATCCATACTAGTAACCTTAAGTCTAGTGTCTTCCTATTTGATATTTCATCTCCTGTTATTTGCTAGTTCTTTGATAATAGTTAGTTCTAGTTGTTACCAAATCATTTTTAAACCCCAAAAAAAAATCCCTCAATTAGGTAATCTAGACTTTTTTTGATTTTGATTATTCCCATTTTCCCTGTGGATCGACCCTTGACTTGTCCTTACTACGTTCTTAGTAATTGCTTGTTAGGTTTTATAAATTATGTTTGAAAAGCGATTTTTGGTGCCTTAACGACACACTAAAAACCTCTTATCAACTAGTACCTCAATTCTTCCTTCTAATAAGTATTTTTATTCTTTGTTTTCTCTCACTTTGAAATTGTGTTCTAGTGAGTTAAGTCTAAATATGGAGAAAGCTTCCTCTTTCAAGGAAGTAATCCTATCTTCTCAATCTTTGTTTTCTAACACATTACCTTCGAGAATATTATGGAACGTCTTTGCTATTCCCGGCGATAAGGCTGAATCTTCATCTCCTTTGAAGGTTTCGGGTGATCCTGTGGCTCCCCCTCTTGTCTCTACAAGTGTTGTTCTTGATGATCTGCCTCAAGTGAAGCACGACATTGTGGAACTCACTAAATCCTGTTTAATAGGTTAAATTCTTAGCTCTCCTCTTGATGTGCGTACTATAATTTCTCGTACTAGAGCTAACTGGAAGTTTATCACAAGGAATGTTGAATATCTAGAAATGGGAAATAATTGGATTTTGTTAAGATTCTCTAATCCTGGGACCTTTCACTTGTGTGGAGTGAAAGGCCATGGCATGTTCAAGGGGACTTATTTGTTGTTTATCCGT
Source organism: Beta corolliflora (assembly GCA_947648045.1). Lineage (NCBI taxonomy): Eukaryota > Viridiplantae > Streptophyta > Magnoliopsida > Caryophyllales > Amaranthaceae > Beta > Beta corolliflora. Next base: position 61,281 of record CANSZD010002166.1, on the reverse strand, counting down.
GGCGCCCCTCTTTTGACCTTTATTTAGAAGAAATCAAATGGGTAGATATGTGGGTTCGTATTCCTAGGCTACCTGCTGAATTATTAAACTTTGACTCTGTGGCCAGTTTGCTAGCTGCTAATTATGGCATTGGTGCTTTCATAAAACTTGATCCTAGATCTTTGCTAAGGCATAAGATTAGGTTTGCAAGAGCTTATGTGCGAGTTAATATTAAGTCCCCTTTGCTTGAATTTCTTTGAAGTATGTAGGCATGGTGATCTTGTTCATGGTTATGTGAAATGGTACGAAGATTTCTCTTCTAGTTGTTCATTTTGTGGGTGCGATGATCACATAATTGATTCTTTGCCTTCTCTTAACCTCCCTTAAAAAGGAGGTAAAGGTGAGACTTATGAAAAATCCAAAGCAAAAGTGTTTGTTTGAGAACCTTGCAAACTCCTGCTGAGCAAGCTAATGTAGTTCAAGCTCAGACTAAGCATATTGCATCTGCTGCTGTTAAAAGTGTTAAGAAAATTGTTCCTCCTAAAAAACATTTTAACCCTCTTATTCAATCCTTTGCAAAGAAAAATGTTGGTCTTATGAAAGGTGTTAATGATTTTATCCCTAATGTGGGTGATGTTGCTAGTATGGTTAAGAAAAAGTCTTGTAAGGGTATCATTATTCAAGGACCCTCTTATGTCCCTTACGTAAATGAGAAAATTGGTGTTGTCATTTACGTGCATGATGGTTCCGTTGCTTGCGACAAAAATGTTGTTCTGCTGTTGGTGGCGGGATAAAGGTAAAGGTAAGTTACTTATATCTTGCCTTCTTGTGGGAGATCTCTTCGATGATGAGGACTCGGGGAGGCTGTCCTCGGTGCTCCCTTCCTCTTTGGTTGACAAACAACAACCTAATAAGGTTGTTCACGCTCTTGTGTAAGGAGATGGAGACATGGGGACTGTATTTAGCTCTTGTTCCTTCTCTCCCTCCCATAAAAGTCTTTCATCCTTCTCATCTATTTTCTGAGTCCTATTATGATGATATGATGTGTGATGATGAGTTTAAAATGAGAGTCTCTCCTACTGGGAGTAAAGAAGGTGCTGACAGTGGGAGATTTTTCCTTGATCTGCCTTCCAATGAAGATGTTGACCTTAAGTCTCTCACTCAAAACTCTTTCCACTCTCTTCACTCAGATAACACATTTGTGCAGCAAATTGAGCTGATGGGAGTGGAGTAGTGTTCCCCTATGGAGTATACTTCACGGTCGGGGGTCTTCCAAGAGGAAGGTGGAGGAAAATGATGGAGAAAGTGCATCCTCTTCCCTGAAGAGGACTAGAATATGATCTCCACAGTAAGCTCCACATCACTTATGTTGGTTTTTGAAGTTTAATCATGAAAGTTGCTTGTTAGAATATAAGAGGTTGCCGTAGACAAAATGCGTTTGATGAGATTAGGGATTTTTGTAAAGCTAACTTTATTAATATCTTTATGGTTTGTGAAATAAAATGTAAAACTCCTCCCTTGAATCATTTTGCCCAAGAGTGTGGGTTTTGATTTTTGGATCATGTGCCAACTTTGGGCATGTCTGGTAGATTATGGGTGATGTGGAAGAACCTTGTGGCTAATCCTTTTAAGCTTAATGTGATATATAAAAGTAGTAGGTTTATTTCTAGTAATTCGACACAATTTGTCCTTATATTTATTTATGCGCCTGCTAATAATAAGTTTAAAGATGAGTTTTGGGAAGAGCTTGTGGATTACTCTAACTCACGATCTCTTGCCTTTATTATTATCGGTGATTATAATGAATTTAGTAAAAAAAAAGTGATAAGGAAGGAGGTATTCCACCTTCTTCACAAAGATTCACTCGTCTTTTAAATTTTAAAACTCAAGTTCCTTGTGTTGAAATTCCTTTTACAAGATCCCCTTTTACTCGGAGGAAAAAGACTCATGGTAATGATAATATTTTTGAAAAGTTAGATCATGGGTATGCAAGTATAGATTGGCTTTCATTATTTCCCAATGCCTTTGGTTACTAATCATATATTTCCGTCTTCGCACCATTTTCCAATCTCTCTTTCTTTTATGACTCCAACCTCTTTTAAAGCTCCCTGTTTTCGTATGAAAAAAATGTGGTGCCAAAGAAAAGATTTCGATACTTTAATTAAGAAAACTTGGTGTACACATTTTAATGGTTCCTATATGTACTGTCTAATGCAGAAATGTAAATTATTAAAGAAAAATGCTAAAATTTGGAATAAGACTAGATTCGGTAACATTTTTACCCAACTGCGTAAAGTGGATTCCGACTTAGAAGTGGTGCAAAATAAGTTGCTTCATGATGTAGCTAATGTGTATCTTCAACGTAAACAAGAAAGACTTCTAAAGAAAAAGAATAGCTCGTACTCTTATCAAAATACGTATTGGAAACAAAAATATCGAGCCAATCATATTTTACTAGGTGACCATAATACAAAATATTATCATGCATTTACTTCAATCAGGAAAAATAAAAATCAAATCATAATGCTTATTGATAACAATGGTCATTCTGTTATGAACCCCAATAATATTTTACAGATTTTGTCTTTGGAATTTAGAAGTAGATTTACAAAGTATGTCATGTGTTCTTTTGATAATGACCTCGACTTTTCCTTAATTTCTCCGATCATTTCTGAAGAGGATAATAGGTGGTTAGTTGTAGATGTTTCAAATCAAGAGATTAAGGATGTAACTTTTGATTTAGCTTCTGATAAAGCACCTGATAGATTCCCCCCCCCCTTATTCCTTCCAAAAATATGTGACATTAGTGGGCAACTCTGTAATCAGAGCTGTCAGAGCCTTTTTTCATTAAGGAAGAATCCTTTCTGAAATTAATCATACATTTATAGCTTTAATTCCCAAAATAGAAAATCTTGAAAAATCTTCTCAATTTCGTCCAATTAGTTTATCACTACTATATATAAGATAATAGCAAAAATTTTAGCAAACCGGTTAAAGGTGATTCTTGGGAAAATTATACATCCGCTCTAAGGGGCTTCTATTCCAGAAAGACTTATTCAGGATAATATTTTAATTGCTCATGAAGTATTTCATTCTTTTAGAAAGAAATCGGGGAAAAGAAGGTTGGTTGGCTATTAAGTTAGATATGGAGAATGCTTATGATAGATCGGAATAGGATCGGAGTTTGTTTATGCTATGCTCAAGCATTTAGGCTTTAGTGTGGTTTGGATTAACTGGATTCGTGCTTGTTTATCTTCGAGTCACTTTTTCTATCTAGGCTAATGGTATTCCTGGTGATAGGTTCTTTCCCACCGGGGGTATCCTTGAGTGACCCTTTATTTTCTTTCTTATTTATTTTATGTGCAGAACTATTAGCAAGGCAATTTCACCACAATAGTACGTCTAATGGAAATTTTGTGGGAGTTTATGTTGGTAAGTCTGGAGTCAAAGTCCCTTTTTTAACTTTCGCAGATGACACCATGATATTTGCTAAGGCTTATGTGGATAGTTGTTCGATTATTAAATCTATTTTAGATAAATATTGTTTATGTCGGGACAATTAAATCTCAACAAATTTGCCTTTCAATGTACTTCTAACGTCTCTTCAAAAGAGATAGAGTCCTTTAAGGCAATATTAAATATGGAATACTCATCCTTGTTGGATAGCTATTTAGGTGCTCTCTATTATTGATAGTCGTGTTACTAAGGAAACGTTTATGCCCATTGTGAACAAAGTTTAATCTCGATTACCTAAATGGAAGGCCAATTCCTGTCGATCGGGGTGGTAGAGCGGTGCTAATTCATGCTAATCTCGCCACTAATTAAAGCTAATTATCAAATGCAAAGTTTTTTGCTTCCTAGAAACATTTTATCTAAGCTTGATAGCGGCTATCGTAATTTTTTACGGAACAAAGATAATTAGTCAAAGTCTCCTAACTTGATTGGTTGGGGTCGTATTTGTACCCCAAAGCCTTTTGGAGGGCTTGTGTTTAGGAATACTTGGAATTAACAATATTGCCCATCAAATGAAACTTCTTTGGAGGTTATTGAAAAATGATAACAACCTTTGGGTTCCTTTGGCTAAGAAAAAGTATTGCAAAAATAGAGATTTTTGAATTATAAAGTCTCTCATAATTCTTCTTGGCAAAGGAAAAAACTTATGTCATTGAGACCAATTTTTAGATCAAGCCTAAGATGGCAAGTTGGTAATGGTGTTAAGATTAATTTACGGCATGATAATTGGGTGTTCCCATATCCTTTGAGTAAGATCATTCAAAATCCTAGTATAAACAATAATTTGTGAGTCAAAGAATTTATTACGGCAACAAAAGTATGGGATGTTGGGCGGTTAAATGCTAATCTTCCTAGTAATATTTGTTACGGGATTTCAAAAATTTTCCTCCTGCTAATGATGTTGAGGATGAGGTTTTCTAGGGTCTGCGGCAGATGGTATATATTCTAGTAAAGACGGGGAGTTGGGCTTCTTATCGATTAGAAGATCGGTAATCAAGAGAAGGTTGAGTATCGGTGAATCCGGAAGACCTATTTACCTCCTAAAATTAAAAAATTTCTTTGGAAAGCACGTAATAATGGCTTACCTACGAAGGATAGGTTAAAGCAAGTTAAAATATTTACTCCCTAACAATGTGAGTTTTGTGGTTGTTTTTTCGGAGGCTGCGTCTCACTTATTTTTTCATTGTCAATTTGTTATTGATATCTTTCATCAATTAGATGAGGATTGTTGTTGGCCTCGGATTCCGGTTGAAGCGTCTTTGGTTTGGATAAAACATGCCGGTTGGCCATGGAGTGGTGGTTTATGTGGTTTGCTCGCAACAAAATTATTTATTCTCGGGAGTCCTTTTACGTAAGACAACTTAGTCGTCTTATTGGGAATTTTTCTAATGATTGAAATCATTGTAAAGCATCTCAAGATCTTCAGGTGCCTATAGTAAGCTTGGTATTTTTTCTAACAAGACTGTTAGAGTGAGTCGGTCTATTGGTTGGCTCCCCCCTCCCCAAGGCTCTTTTAAAATAATTTTTGATGGTTCAAAGTATCATGATGGGAGGGCGTCGTTTAGTTTTGTGATTAGAGATTATCTCAAAAATGTTATTTTAGCTGGGTGCAATTCGTTAGCCAATGAGGTTTCTATTATTCAAGCTAAGCTGCGGGCCTTAGGGAAGCTATTAAAGCGGTCGGGTTTCTTAATATGGATAATATTCATATTGAAGGAGATAATATTACTTGTTATCAACTCTCTTCTAAAAATTTGGAAACCTCCTTGGTCTATTAATGCTGTGATTTCTAATGCATGTTTGGAGTTGTCCAAGTTTAGTGGTGTCTCTATTATTGCTCATTGTTTTAGGGAGGCTAATCGGGCAAAGGACTTCATGGCTCACGTAGGTCAAGGGGCAAGCAATCTTATTTACAAGTTTCCTCCTTACTCTTTTGATTTATCTCTTGTCATCCGAAAGGATATTTAGGCTGGCCTCGGGATTAGGGATCTGTCCTAGTTTTCTTTGCTTTGTATAAAAAAGAGAGATAAGGTCTAAGAAGTTTAGATAAGTCCGGGTAACTTCGGATAAGAAAAAATAAGTTTAAAAGTACTTAGCCTTTTAGCAGTACCCACCTCCTGCAACCCAACCGTATTGCAAGTTTTTACAATTAAAGCTTTTAAGTTGTTATTGGATAGAATAACACATATTATTGAAAAAATAAGTTGAAAAGTATATTAGTAGTTAATTCGGATTTGGTTGGACTATGCGATAACTTGTGTTTGGAATATGGATGGTTAACTTGAAATATTCTCCTCAAAATCTTTTTTAATGGTGATAAAGAAAAACGAACTCCAAAAGCAAGAAGATGAACGACTGATTAACTTTGTTAATGGTGATAAGGAAAAACGACTTCAAAAGCAAGAAGATGAACGACTGATTGACGTTGAACAACATATTATTTCAAATTTTTTTCGGGAAGTTAGTATTTCCTTGAATTTTTTCCCTAGATATTGTCAAAGTAAGTTTTAATTCCTTCTATGCGTCAAAGTTTATTAATTACCTCCATAGCATTAACGCAAGACATGACGCTAGAAAAATATTATTTTATGTTACCAAGGTTAATTAAATTACTGTATAAGATGAGTTTATAAAAAGAGGACTTTATAGGTATTATAATAGGTACAATAAATCCACTTAAAAATCATTCATAGAGGTTTGCAACTTACCTGCATTTGTTCGGCCAAGTTTATGACAAGGGCACCAGGAACGGGATCCACCGCTATCCAGTTATCTTGCTTACGGACATGGAGGCCTGTAACCTCTCCTTCTTGCAATATAACTGTAAGTACCTTTTTCAAGTAAAATAGAATCATCTGTTGGTATCAGGAAAATTCAGAACATTCACTACACCACATTACACCATGGCATACTTCTTTCCATTTCATAATTCATGCGACACTTATATATGGTCTTATAAAGCTTGACACCGGTGATTCATAGTGGAAAAAAGTCATGTGATCGAAATCGTATAATCTTCATGTCAATGAGCAGTTTACAAATATTAAATTTCCATAATTTTAGGATTTTTTTTTCAAAAACTACCTTATATAAATGCTATTTTGTGAAAAACTTCCTTATCATAGAAAATGTAAACAAACTTTCAAAGCAAAAAATAGATTGTTGACTCCAGTGAAGATTCTTGGCCCTTGGTTTGTAATTGTCTTTTTTTTTTCGTTGTTGTAAACCTAAGATCCTTGTACGATTTTATGTTGTAATTTTTTGGGAAATTTCCAATGGTGACCTCAAACTTTTCGAGTTTCCTATTGGTGACCCTAAGTTCTTTTTATTCCCACTGATAACCCTAATTTTTTTTATTCCCATATGTGACCTTATAGAGTTAAAAACTGTTAGTTTTGTTAACTTTTCATTAGAATAAATATCTCAGTTTGCGTGCTTGAAAATTGTCTAGGTTTGTATGCCGTAAATATAGGTCAGTTAAGTTTTGGGGCTCATTTTAACCCTTGAGGGTCAAATTTAAAGTCTAAATTGATTTTCATGCCTAAAAATTGGTCGGCTAAGGAATTGAGTGTCATTTTGGTCCTTATAAGGGTCAAATTTGCCTACAAAATTGACAAAAAATGATCATAAGCACCTTGGTTTGTATGCCAAGACATTAGTTCTAATAGAAAGTTAATGGAATTAACGGTTTTTTGATATATATAAGGTCACATTTGGAATTAGAATAATAATTAAGGGTTACCAATGGAAATAAAAAAAATGAGGGTTACCAATGGAAAACTCGAAAAGTTCGAGGTTACGATTGGGAATTTCCCTTATATTTAATACTAATCAATAAATGTCAACTGCCGTATGTGTTGCTGCCGGTGGGTAGCGAGAAAACAAGAGAGAAACGAGAGAGGAAGAAAGAAAAACAACTTACGGTGACGCAATTATTAGTGATTAAACCCCATTTACGGTAAAATCTGGTTTTTTTTACGATGTTTGTATTTGGTTCATGTTATGACTCAATCCATGGTTGTTCATCCTATGACTCAAACCATGGTTGGTCATCTTATGACCCAAGCTAACCATTTGTGGACATATGGCAGTGCTTCATAAAGCTTTTTTTTGTAATTCAAATTTTATAATCTGAATAACTTAAAAAATACAAGTTTAAAAAAAATAAAAATTTCACCAATGGTCCTATTTTTTTGAGATCTATAAATAGACATCCATTTTGTTATATTTTGACACACTTCTGAAATTAATTATTTTCTCTCTACATTGTACGTATATGAATAATTTTTTTTGGAAGCTTTTATTATTGAAGAATATTTTTAATCAAAATTAATAACTACTAAATGAATTTATTTAGGATCGTGAATATAAAAAATAATTTATTTATAATCTTGTATAATATTATAATATCAAAAGATATAAATATGTATTGATGTAGGAGAGAGAAAATGGGATGGAGTATAGTAAAATGTAGGATAGAGAAGGATGATGTTTTTTTTGGGTCATGAGTGGGGTGCATTTTTTGGAGGCCGTGGGGCCATGGTTGGTGCTCCCCCTCGGTGTTGACTCATCACTCCCCAATTTGGGGAGTTTGTTTAAATGTTTGCTTGTGGGTATAAATCCCACTACCCGGCCCATGGAGCTTTAGGGTTGGTAGACTTCTGAACAAAAAAAAAAATGGGGGTGCATTTGTCAAAATGGGTTATAAGGCATGACAAACTTTTGTAAGATGAGAAGAAAGTTGATGAGAGATAGGGATGACATATTTTTTTGGGGCATGAGTGGCCATGCTCTTAGAACTTAGAACTTAGAAGGGATATGTCTGACGAATGACATATACAAAGAGAGCGTACCAGGCTACCACTCTACACCTCTAAACCTCTGTCTTCTCCTTCTCTCACGCTAACCCAAAACCAGAAATATGCTCCTCTTCTTTCTCTCTTCTCTTTGCTTCTCATCCCTTTTTCAAGCTAATAAAAGCGGAAGAAGAAAAAAAGAAGAAGCTAGAAGCTAGAAAATTCAATTTTCTAAAGACCATTAAACCAACGTACACTCTACTTCTATAAGAAGGTAGGAACAACATCTCCATTCCTTCACATCTCTTTCTCTTATTTTCACTGAGCATGTGTTTTTGTTAAAATAATTTCGTTTGTTTGTGTTGAAGAAAGTTCTTGTTTTTTCTTTAAAGAAAATGTTGATTTTTTTTTTTGAGAAAAAATGACTCCTATGAAATTCATCAACGTTTTTTTAGAAAATATATCGAGTTTCAGACGTATTACATTAAACATTTTAGTTGCATTAGCCATTTTTTTTGTTTCTTAAGCATTCAAATCCTGCCAAAAAAATGTCCTTGATTCAAAAAATGTCCATTCTTCTTCCAATATATCATATTTTCCACATTTAATGAGTGGAGAAAAGTTTTGGGGGGATTGGGAAGATTTTGATGTCTCCCTCTCTCGCCTTAACTATGTTGTTCAAAAAAATTTGAAATTTTTCGAATCTTAATGTGTTTATTTGCCATAATTTTATGCGCATCTTGTTACTCAAGTTATTCTAAAAACATTCTAAAAATTGGTTGGATAATATTTTGGGCTTTATTTACTCTAAGTGTAGTTTGCTCGCCATTGATATGATTCAATGGTTTTCAAAGAAAAACCAATATGAAGCGCATGCGAGGATCCTTGTCAATGAGTAGTTTTTATGTGTTCAATTTTATTGTTTTGAGTTGTGTTTTTTAGTTGCATTAATACTAATCAATAAATGTCAATCGCCGTAGGTGTTGGTGCCGATGGGGTAGCGAGAAAAGAAGAGAGAAACGAGAGAGGAAGAAAGAAAAACAATTTACGGTGACACCATTATTAGTGATTAAACCTCATTTACGGTAAAATTTGGTTTTCCTTTACGATGTTTGTATTTCATGACCCAATCCATGGTTGGTCATCCCATGACCCAAACCATGGTTGGTCATCTGATGACCCAAGCCATCCATTTGTGGATATGTGGCAGTACGTCATACATAAAGCTTATATTTTGTAATTCAAATTTTGTAATCTGAATAACTTAAAAAATACAAATTTTAAAAAAAAAAATTTCACCAGTGGTCCTATTTTTTTGAGATCAATAAATAGACATCCATTTTGCTATATTTTGACACACTTATGAAATTAATTATTTTCTCTCTACATTGTGCGCACATGAAAAATTATTTTTGGAAGCTTTTATTATTGAAGATTTTTTTAATCAAAATTAATTACTACTAAATGAATTTATTTAGGGTCGTTAATATACAAAATAATTTATTTATAATCTTGTATGATATTATAAATATCAAAAGGTATCAATATGTATTGATGTAGGACAAAGAAAATGGGATGGAGTATAGTAAAATGTGGATAGAGAAGGATTTTTTTGTCATGAGTGGGGTCCATCTGTCAAAATGGGTTATAAGACATGACAAACTTTTGTAAGATGAGAGAGAAAGTTGATGAAAGAGAGGGATGACATGTTTTTTTGGGGCATTAGTGGCCATGCTCTTAGAACTCAGAACTTAGAAGAGATATGTCTAACGACTGACATATACAAAGAGAGTGCACCAGGCTACAACTCTGCACCTCTAAACCTCTGTCTTCTGTTTCTCTCACGCTAACCCAAAACCAGAAATACGCTCGTCTTCTTTCTCTCTGCTTCTCATCCCTTTTTCAAGGTAACAAAAATGGAAGAAAAAAAGAAGTCGGAAGCCAGAAAATTCAATTTTCTAAAGACCATTAAACCAACGTACACTCCACTTCTATAAGAAGGTATGAACAACATCTCTATTCCTTCACATCTCTTTCTATTATTTTCAATAAGCTTGTGTTTTTGTTCAAACAATTTCGTTTGTTTGTGTTGAAGAAAGTTCTTGTTTTTTCTTTAAAGAAAATATTGATTTCTTTTTTTGAGGAAATTCATCAACGTTCTTTTAGAAAATATATCAAGTTTCAGAAGTATTACTTTAAACATTTTAGTTGCATTAGCCTTTTTTTCCTTTCTTAAGCTTTCAAATCCGGCCAAAAACAAGTCATTGATTAAAAAAATGTCCATTCTTCTTCCAATCTATCATATTTCCCACATTTTAATGAGTGGAGAAAAGTTTTGGGGGGATTGGGAAGATTTTGATATCTCCCTCTCTCGCCTTAACTATGTTGTTCAAAAAAATTTGAGATTTTTTATAATCTTAATGGGTTTATTTGCCATAATTTTATGCGCATCTTGTTACTCAAGTTATTCCGAAAAAATTCTAAAAATTAGTTGGATAATGTTTTGGGCTTTATTTACTCTAAGTGTAGTTTACTCTGCCATTGATATGATAATAAGAAAAGTTTGGTTGTGATGATATATGGAAATGCTATTCCCTACAAAAAAAGAATATAAGTAATTATTAAAATTTGAACAATTGGACCTGTAAATTTGATTTTATTTGCTCTGCTTGAAGCAATTGCAATAATGTAGATTAAAATGCGGGACTATGGTGTAAAACATTCGGACATATGAAAATTGCTTGATAGTTTAACCTTAGGAGAATATTGGCGGTGGCGGACCCGGGAATTTGAATAAGGGGATACGAAGTTACGGACGTGCCACAAACACAAAAATAGTACAAAAAAGTTCATAAAAATTGTTCAATACATAAGTTTTACAACCAAAATACCCAAAATATCCATAGTCATACAACTAATTTTGTTAAAAAAATACATAAGGTTAAACTTCAAACTAAAATTACAATTGCATCCTACGAGCCTTCATATTTTGAAATCGATCAATGATATCTTCATCGGGAACTTGAAGGAACACATCCTTTTCGATGAAAGTAACCAAACAATCGTTCATGAGTTGATCACCCATGCTATTCCGCAACTTACTTTTGACATATGACATTTTCGAAAACACTCTTTCTACACTTGCGGTAGCAACAGGAAGAATCAACATCAACTTGATAAGCAAAAATATTAGTGGATAAGTCTTATGCCTATTCATTTCAACAAGCTTCATAGAAAGGGATTTAAGATCATTCAAATCCCGAAATCTATTATCACTTCGCATATTTTCAATGAATATATCAAGTTGCAATTCAAGATACATCACATCAAGACTTGAAAATTCTTTAGGATAAAATGTGGCAAGTTTAAGTACCTTGTCTTTGTCAAAAGAAGAGAAGTTATCTTTAGGACTTAAACAAGCCATGCATGTAAGTAGCTCCATGTTTCTCTCATTAAACCGGTTGTCAAGTTCTTGAAGGTGCAAATCAATCACTCCCAAAAAAATGTCAACTCGAAAATGTTGAAGATTTGTTGTTTGTTCCACAAAATGTCTTGATCTTCCTTGAGGAACATAAGAAGCATCCATAACGGGAACAACAATACCATGTTTCATGCAAAATGAAGTGACCTTGTTCAAAAGAGCCTCCCAACCTTGCTAGCTCTCTCATTTTTTGCAACGAAATTTTAGTGTAAGAAACAAGTTCCATGGTATTTACAATATCTTGCTCTCTTCTTTGCAAAGCAAAACACAAATCATTAGTGTACCAAAAAATAGTCAACATCAAGTGTGCCATAAAAACAAAATCAAATGTTTATAGTGAGCCCAAAAAAATTTGGGCTTTGAACTTATCTTCCGATGAACGATGTTTTCCAATGTGCACAAGTACCTCAACAATTGTAGGAAACAAGTGGATGATATTTTAAAAAAAAAATTATTGAGAACCCCAACGAGTATCCCCAGGCCTTTTCAAACCAAGTTCTTGATTCAACCCCTACCCACTCTCAAGTTCCCCCAAATCCAAGGCTTGGGCAACTTTTTGAGCTTGACTTTCTCGAAGTATTTCTCTTCTTTTACAAGAAACTCCAACTACATTCAACAAGTTTGCAAGTATCTCAAAGCGCCAACCACAACTATCATTCTTTTTAGCAACGACTACTAGAGTTAATTCAAGTTGATGAAATATACATAGTAGGCTCTAGGAGTATCATTCATAATCAAAGTTTTAAGACCATTTATTTCACCCTTCATATTACTAGCCCCATCATACCATTGCCCTCGAATCATGGATGGACTCAGTGAATGATCCATAAGCAAAGTCATAATTGCTTCTTTAAGTGACAAAGCATGGTATCACCAACATGAATAATTCCCAAAAATTTCTCCACCACCTTCCCAAATTTTCTATTAACATATCGCAAAACAAGAGCTAGTTGTTCATTTTGAGACACATCACTTGACTTGTCGGCCAAATACCAAAGTAGTCATCACCAAGCTCCTCAATTATGCACTTAGTTGTTTTTTTTGCACAACAATTAATAATGTCTTTTTGAATCTTGGATGAAGTCATTTGATTATTTTTTGGTGCATTTTCAAAAGTGATTTTTTAACATCTTCACATTTTCCCCCTAGCGACTTCAAAAGTTCAAGAATATTTGCCCTATTATAAGATTCAATACTTTCATCATGCCCATGAAATGCCAAGCCTTGAAGCAAAAGAAATCTCAAATAAGTTAAAGATGCTTTCAATCGAAGTTCATATTCACTTCTAACCACATCACTTGCATTTTCCATGGCAACATATATTGATTTCTCTTTGGTATCTTTTAAGTTCACATATTTTTCATAAGCAAGATTATGTGCACTTTTGATTCCACCAACATGTTTCTCAAATCTATCTGGTTTATTCCATGACCTAAATCCTCCATTAACAAATGCATCACCCCCTGCACAAATTTCAATATCATTCTTGAATAATAAACAAACAAAGCAAAATGCCGCATCCTTTTCAACACTATATTCAAGCCAATCCCATTTCTTAAACCAATTAACGCTAAAACGGCGTAAACCTCCACACTCTCTTTGAGGGAAGTCATGAGTTTTAGGTTGACAAGGTTTTTTAAGAATACATGCTCTCCTCATCGCATTATTTTGTTTTGGAGGATAATCCATGATGTTAAGTCTGTTCTCCGGATCATGAGGAAGAAGTTCAAAATCATATAACCATTCTTCTTCCTCCTCTAATGGTACATTATTATTATTTGAACCACCCATTTCCTTATCATTTTCTTGACTTCAAGGGATACTTGTTGATGGGAATAAAGGGGAATCGTTACTTTCATTCGATACATTTTCATTGGGAGGTGCGGGTGAAGAGCAATAATTACCTTCCGAGGATCTCTTTCTTTTCAAAATGAATTATCGAAGATTGGGTTGCTTAACTTGCTTTCCCTTGGATTTACTTGACTTGGGTGTATCATTTGTCATTTCCTAATTGAATTCATAAAATTAATTGTCAATTTTCATTTCGAATTTCAATAAGCAAACCCTAACTAATTAATCAACAATGTCCACATTCAACAATTTACATCTAAATATTCAATTAATCAAAGAATATAACATATATAAACTTATAAAAGTTGGAAAATATGAAATTAAAACAAAAAAGTAAAAACTTAACAACTTACTGCCTTACTGGTTCGAATTAATGGAGGAAAACTAGGTCGGCAAAGTCGAACTTCAAAGTTCAAATTGAAGGCGTCGGCGGTCGGCGTCTCGGGGAATTAAAGGCGGCGTTTTGAGACTGCTCGGTGGTTTGAGACTTCGACTCTTCGTCCTTCGAGTGCCGTTCAGTATTGAGAGAGAGGAGAGAGAATTAGATGAGCAGAGAGGAGAGGGAAGATAGAGAAAAGAGAGAGGAGCGTGAGAGTCTGAGAGAGAAGAGAAAGAGGAATGAACGCGTGCCTTGGCCCTTGCGCGAAATTCCAATGTGCTTTCTTTTTTTTCTTTTTTTGAATTTGGGGATACAGTTGTACCCCCATGTACCCCTCTAGGTCCGCCACTGAATATTAGTACCTCAATCAGACTAGTAAGTATACAACCTAAAAATGTAAGGTTATGGTGTTTAGTAACTAGTAATGTAGCAAGAAGATAAGTATGTAGATCTTCTAATTATAGTATTTGTGTTCTCTTTCACAACTCACAAGAGACCTGTTGTTAATTAGCATTAAGGTGATTGTCTATTAATCTTAAGTAGCAAGATTGTTGTTTGAGCCATTAAACTTTGTGAAAGGCTGTTAAATTCTAAATATACTGTTTGAACTTGTTGTTCTAAGTCTTTATCTCAATTATATTTAGGCAAAATTTCAAACAACTACCTTTTATAACAATCTTTTTTCAAAAAACTACCTTATAAAAATTTTCTTTCAAAAAAAAAAACCTTATATAACAAATTCATTTCCATATAATACCATTTTACGTTTATATTTAATACTGATCAATAAATGTCAATCGCCGTAAGTGTTGCTGCCGATGGGGTAGTAAGAAAAGAAGAGAGAAAGAAAGAAAATCAATTTGTGGACATGTGGCAGTGCGTCATAAAGGTTATTTTTTGTGATTCAAATTTTGTAATCTGAATAACTTAAAAAATACAAGTTTAAAAAAAATAAAAAAAATTATCAATGGTCCTATTTTTTTGAGATCTATAAATAGACATCCATTTTGCTATATTTTAACACACTTCTGAAGTTAATTATTTTCTCTCTACATTGTACGCACCTGAATAATTATTTTTGGAAGCTTTTACTATTGAATAATTTTTTTAATCAAGATTAATTACTACAAAATTAATTTATTTAGGGTCGTTAATATACAAAATAATTTATTTATAATCTTGCATGATATTATATATATCAAAAGGTATAAATATGTATTGATGTCGGAGAGAGAAAATGGGATAGAGTATAGTAAAATGTAGGATAGAGAAGGATGATGTTCCTTTTTTTTTTTGGTCTTGAGTGGGGTCCATTTGTCAAAATGGGATAAAAGGCATGACAAACTTTTGTAGGATGAGAGAGAAAGTTGATGAGAGAGATGGATGACATGTTTTGTTGGGGCATGAGCGGTCATGCTCTTAGAACTTAGAACTTAGAAGAGATATGTCTGACGGCTGACACATACAAAGAGAGCGTACCTGGCTACCACTCTGCACCTCTAAACCTTTGTCTTCTGCTTCTTTCACGCTAACCCAAAACCAGAAATACGCTCCTCTTCTTTCTCTCTTCTCTTTGCTTCTCATCCCTTTTTCAAGCTAATGAAAAAGGAAGAAGAAAAAAAGAAGAAGTCATAAGTCAGAAAATTCAATTTTCTGAAGACCATTAAACCAACGTACACTCCACTTCTATATGAAGGTAAGAATAACACCTCCATTCCTTCACATCTCTTTCTCTTATTTTCACTGAGCTTGTGTTTTTGTTAAAAATAATTTCATTTGTTTGTGTTGAAGAATGTTCTTGTTTTTTCTTTAAAGAAAATCTTGATTTTTTTTGGGAAATTTCCAATGGTGTGTTGGAGTATGTCCTACGATCAAGTGCATAACTCAAAAGTTATAAATTATTAATTATATCCAATATAGTTTGGGTAGTTACGATGCTTTGCTAGGAGCCAATCTTGACTTGTAATATTAATAAACGATTAATATTTACTACTAAACTATATTGGACCTACAGGGTCACACATAAACTACATTGTTGATTAGTTAGTCTTTTCAGATTAATATTATACGATAATGCCAATATGTTCTTTTGACCATAATAAGCTATGGGTAATATCTTGCTATATTTTGGATCAAAATCAATTATAGGATAATTGATTGATATCAATATTAATTGATTGAGAAAGTCAATCAATTAATCGATTGATATCCTCTTAATTGAAAGGAAATCAAGTCCTTCCTTTTATATGCATACAAAGCAAAATAAATATGTATGTAGATGAGTTGGACTTACTTAACACATTTTGGCAAAAATTTTGGCCGTGTGGTTGCAAGTGGGAGAAAAGAGTTTCTCATAAAATTTTTACAAAAGTTCATACAAAATACAAAGAGTTTGTTTTGGGATCTAGTAAACCAAGGTATAATCAACTTGTGGTGGTGGACCTTTGTAGAGGAACTTCAATTGACGTTCTTAAACATCAACGAGGCACGCTTCAAAGGTATAATTACTTCACCCCTTTTGTAGATTCATTATAGTATTTTAGGGTGTTCTTGGGAATAGGTTTTTTGTATAAATTGTTTATATTTCCGCATCTTAAATCCTATTAGTGGTATCAGTCGCCTCCCTATCTATGCTATTTTGATCTTTGAAGATGCATATAATTTAATCTTGTTAGTATTAACACTTGGACTTATGAAATTGCAACATAATAATTTTATTTATTTATTGGAATTCGAATGTTATTGATATAATGATATTTAATTTTCGTTTTTCAATTTATTTTATGAATAGTTCATATAATAATATTTTCTTATATTCGTTTTTTTTTTTTTATGAGATGAATATAAATTGTTTTTTTTCGATTATAAGCCTTTCTTTGAGTTTTTGTTACAATAATATGATTATTAAACAAAAGATGGTTGTTTTTGGAAATTAAAATATTTTAAAAAAAAAAAAAAAAAGAAAGGGGAAGTTGCTGGCAGCAAGCCAGCAACCAGCATTATCACTTTGAGATAGCAGCCCAGCAGGTTGTTTTGTCCCCGGACAAAACAACAATTTGGGCTTGCTTTGTGCTTTGGTTTCCAAAGATCCGGGCCGGGCTTTGTGCCTCGGTCTGGATCGCGGGCGGGCCGGACAGCCTTGTTCTGCCTTGCTCTCCTCTCCGGGCCTGGCAGTGGCTCTTGTGGGCCTACCGTTAGGCACCGGCTACGCTTAAAAAAAAAATGTTTTGGGCTTGTTTTGCTTGTTTGGACAGCATTACTTATATTTAGCTTTTGGGCTTAAAATGTGTTTAACCCAAGTTTCTTCAATCCAAATTTTGAACCTAATAGGTAGGTGATCCATTTCTTAGTGGGAGTTTATTAGTTTAATATTCAACTCTCAAATTTTGGATAAAGTTGCAATTTTATTATCATGATAATATAAAGTCCAAGTATAATATCTAACACTATTAAATATTGTTGTTTGGTTTAACTAATATTTTGTATTAGAATTGTCTAATATAAACTGGGTCACTTACTCTAAGTAAGTGAATGAATGAATAATTTTATGCATGAATGTTGGATGACTAGTATGGCCCAAATTAGGATAGAAAATACGGTATGCGTACCGTTATGTATTTTTTGTATCTTAAATACGGACTGCGAGCCGTTTTGTATTTTTGTAATTTCATTTAAATTTAAATTAACTTGTACGATGATTGGAGAATCAAGCTTTGATGGAGATCAAAAGGCGGATACAAGGAAGCACCTTCATGTTTAGTTTTAGGTGTAGGGGCCATACTAGGATCATTTTAATTATGCATTTTAAATTATTGCTTTTATTTTGTTATTATGTTTTTGTTCTAAATTGCTATTAGTTCACTAAATTTAGAACCGACATAGTAACTTAAAGTCCTAAATTTTTTAAAATTTGAATACTTAGACACCCACCCTTACAAACCTCTATTCATGTCTTTGATCATTGGTAATGGGCTTGCCAAAGCAAGGTATTATTTTTTTATCTTAGACCTTTTAGAGTATATTTAAGAAATTTACAAGTATGTAAGGTTTTATTCAACAAAGTATCCAATTAGGACTTGGGCTTTGGGGTATAGGAATGGGCTTTTACATGCGATGTTTCCCATTAACCAAGAGTTATAGGAGTATAACTAATAAAGTGTTATTTACCTAAACCATTTATCTCTTAGGTGACCGGCCAAAGCCGGCTTAGGATTAAATGAGTTGGGGTCTTGGAATCTTTTAGCCTAAATGAGGACGTTTTTAGACTAAAAGCCTTTAACTTGTTTTAACTTGGTTAAAATTTGAAGTTATTGTTTATAATCATAAACCTAAAACTTTGCTTTTTCATTTGTAGATGGTTACTCCTAATTCAAACTCCGCTATGTCATCTTTTGGTATTCGCTCTATTCTCGAAAAGGAAAAACTTAATGGAAACAATTTTCCGGATTGGTATCGCAACTTGAGAATAGTTCTTAAGTCCGAAATGAAACCTGGATGTTCTTGAAAACCCTCTCCTCTGTTGAACCTACCCTTCGAGCATCTCGCCGAGACTCGAAAAGCATATGATACGGCAGGTAGCTAGATCTCTTGATGTGACATGTTTGATGTTAGCATCCATGAATTCTGAATTGCAAAAACAATTTGAAAATATGGAGGCTTTTGACATCATTCATCAGCTCAGAGCTATGTTTCAAAAACAAGCAAGAATTGAGCGCTATGAAACGGTTAAGGCTATCCTTGAGAGCAGTCTCAAAGAAAGTGAACCTGTTGGTCCACACGTTCTCAAAATGATGGGTTATTTTGAGAATCTGGAACGATTAGGTGTCACTTTAGGTGATGAGCTACCAATTGACATCACTCTCCACTCCCTTCATAAGGGGTATGACCAATTCGTGTTAAACTTTAACATGAATGAGTTGGAGAAGACTATGAATGAGCTTCTAGGAATGCTCAAGACTGCTGAACCAAGTATCAAGGTTGCACCTAAGAATCATGTTCTTATGATTCAGAAAAAGAAAGGGGTTTTCAAGAAGAAAGGCAATAAAAAGCAATACCCTCAGAGTAAGGGTAAGGGCAAACAGGTTGTCAAAACTAAGGCTGGAGCTACTCCAGACCAAGAATGCTTTCATTGCCACAAACCAGGTCATTGGAAGAGGAATTGTCCTAAGTATCTAGAGGACAAGAAGAATGGCAATATTGCTTCTACCTCAGGTATACATGTTATTGAAGTTAATCTCACTATTTCTAATTCTTGGGTATTTGATACCGGATGTGGATCTCACATTTGTACAAATGTGCAGGGACTAAAGAAAAGTAGGAGCTTGGCTCGAGGGGAAGTGGACCTACGTGTTGGCAACGGAGCAAAGGTTGCAGCTTTAGCCGTAGGCACTTTTAGTTTAATAATGCCCTCTGGGATTGTTTTGGATTTGAATAATTGTTATTTTGTTCCAGCTATTTCTAAAAACATTATTTCTATTTCCTGTTTGGATACAGAAGGGTTTACTTTTGAGATTAAGAATAAATGTCTTTCTTTTCAAAAGGATGGAATGTTTTATGGTAGTGCTCACTTATTTAATGGGCTCTATTTGCTAGATTTAGAAAGACAAGTTTATAACATTGATACTAAAAAGGCCAAATCAAATGATTCAAATAAAACTTACCTTTGGCATTGTCGTCTTGGCCACATAAATGAGAGACGTATCCAAAAACTTCAAAAGGAAGGACTTTTGGAATCATTTGATTTCGAATCATATGATACATGCGAATCTTGCTTACTTGGCAAAATGACAAAAGCTCCATTCACTGGTGTAAGTGGAAAGAGCAATGACTTAATTAGGTCTCATACATTCTGATGTTTGTGGACCAATGAGTACAAATGCTAGAGGCAATTATCAGTACTTCATAACATTCACAGATGACTTCAGTAGATATGGGTATATCTACCTTATGAGGCATAAATCTGAAGCTTTTGAAAGGTTTAAAGAATTTCAAATGGAAGTACAGAATCAGCTTGGCAAGACAATAAAAGCCCTTAGATCTGATCGAGGTGGTGAGTATTTAAGCCAAGAGTTTGATGACAATCTCAAAAGTTGTGGAATTCTTTCCCAACTAACTCCTCCAGGAACACCACAATGGAATGGTGTGTCCGAAAGGAGAAATCGAACTCTATTAGATATGGTTCGATCAATGATGAGTCAGGCCGATCTTCCGATATCATTCTGGGGTCATGCATTGGAAACTGCCGCACTAATCTTAAACAGAACTCCAACCAAAGCTGTTGAAAAGACTCCATATGAGTTATGGGCTGGAAAAACTCCAACTATGTCTTTTCTTAAGATTTGGGGATGCGAAGTTTATGTAAAACGTTTACAATCTGACAAACTTGCACCTAAATCTGACAAATGTTACTTTGTGGGTTATCCAAAAGAAACAAAGGGGTATTACTTCTACAATAAAACTGAGAACAAAGTGTTTGTGGCTCGAACTGGTGTCTTTCTCGAAAGAGAACATCTTTCTAGAAATTCAAGTGGGAGAAATATTCACCTCGAGGAAATTCGAGCTGAAAATGAGCCACAATATCAGGAGCCTCCACAAGTTGTTGTGGAAACTGATAAGACTCTACAACCTGTTGTGGAATCTACCTCTGTGGCACCCGCCCCTCGTAGGTCTACTAGGAAAATTTCAGCACCTGAGAGATATGGATTTCTCATGTCTGATAATAAAGAAATATTGCTTTTAGAAAACAATGAGCCTACTACCTACAAAGCAGCTATGGCTAGTTCAGATTCCGACTTATGGTCAAAAGCCATGAAATCCGAAATGGATTCCATGTATGAAAATCAAGTTTGGAACTTGGTTGATTTGCCCGATGGGGTTAAACCTATTGGATGCAAATGGGTTTTCAAGTTGAAAACTGACATGGATGGAAATGTATATATCCATAAAGCTAGGCTAGTGGCACAAGGTTTCAAACAAATTCATGGTATAGACTATGATGAAACCTTTTCACCAGTAGCTATGCTGAAATCTATTCGGATACTTCTAGCAATTGCCTCATATTATGACTATGAAATATGGCAAATGGATGTTAAAACCGCCTTCCTAAATGGTTTTTTGGAAGAAGAAGTGTACATGACACAACCTGAGGGTTTTATTGATCCTAATGCACCTAGAAAGGTCTGCAAGCTTCAAAAGTCCATTTATGGATTGAAGCAAGCATCAAGGAGTTGGAACCTCCGATTTGACGAGTCAATCAAAGGTTTTGGTTTTCTCAGAAATGAAGAGGAATCTTGTGTTTACAAGAAAGTTAGTGGGAGTAAGATTGTTTTCTTGGTCTTGTATGTGGATGACATACTTCTGATTGGAAATGACATTTCTATGCTAGAGTCTGTAAAGATATGGCTTGGAAAATGTTTTTCAATGAAAGACCTTGGTGAAGCTCAATACATACTAGGCATAAAGATCTATAGAGATAGATCTAAAAGAATGATTGGACTAAGTCAAGAAACTTATATTGATAAGGTTCTAACTAGGTTCAATATGAAAGGTTGTAAAAGAGGTTTTCTACCCATGTCTCATGGCATAAGTCTGAGCAAGACTCAGTGTCCTTCGATGACTGATGAGAAAGACCGCATGAGCAAGATCCCATATGCGTCAGCTATTGGATCCATCATGTATGCCATGATATGTACTAGACCAGATGTTTCCTATGCTTTGAGCATGACCAGTAGATACCAAGCAAATCCAGGTGATGACCATTGGACTGCTGTGAAGAATATTCTAAAGTACCTTAACAGGACTAAAGAAAAATTCTTAGTTTATGGAGGGGAGGATGAGCTAAGTATAAAAGGTTATACTGATGCTAGTTTCCAAACAGATAAGGATGATTTTCGATCGCAGTCGGGATTCATATTTTGTTTAAATGGAGGAGCGGTGAGTTGGAAAAGTTCCAAACAGAGCACCATAGCAGATTCTACAACTGAAGCTGAGTACATTGCTGCATCAGAAGCAGCAAAAGAAGCCGTCTGGATAAAGAAGTTCATTTCTGAACTAGGAGTGGTTCCTAATATTGCTAGTGCTTTGGATGTTTATTGTGATAACACTGGAGCTATAGCACAAGCAAAAGAACCAAGATCACACCAAAAATCCAAACATGTACTCAGGAGATTTCATCTGATTCGAGAGATAGTTGATCGAGGAGATGTTAGGATATGTAAAGTTCATACGGATAGTAATGTTGCAGATCCGCTTACTAAGCCACTTTCTCAGCAGAAACATGAGAGTCATACTTCAGCTATGGGAATTAGGAACATTGGAGAATGACCTATATTTGTACTTAATTTTGAATGTTGTTCATTATTGAAATAAAAAGTTTATGTTTATTTAATAAATATATATGTTTGTTTAAATTCGGTTTAGTATTAAAACAAATGTCCAAAGTAATCAGTTGTTCTAAATAGGATGTTGAGTACGAGGACTCAACTATGGAACCCTATTAAGTGAACTAAAATAAATGATTACCTAGTCCCTAATCAGGTCATTAAGTAGGTACATTAATGACCTATAATGATTAGTTTATAGATTGATTGATGATCATGTTTCATGGATCATAGGGGCATTGGATGTCTAATCAATTATATTAATGTGAATTGGTGAATACACATTGGATTTGACCCACATAGAGAAATCTTTAAGAGCTGAATGTCATAAGTTTCTCTAAAATATATATAAATGAGTTGATTCCTCAGACTTGAGTTTACCACTGATTCCTTACATTGATGACAGTACACTTTGGCATTGTCAAACGTCGTGCCGTAAAAGGAGACTATAAAGGCAATGTACATGTTGCTATGCGTCGTGTGAAGGATAGAGGGTAAATAAGATGGAATTGTCCTCCTATTACATAGGAATGTTGTTTTGGGCCTCTCGGAGAGTTTAGACTGTAAAATGCATGGCCGTGCTCGAATGGATTGTGATTCAATCATTCGTTTGACGATTGAACTTGGAGACTGAGAAATATTCTGGACTTCATAAGGATGACAAGTTTTCTTACCTTATGTTCAGATATAACAATAAGAGACAAAGGGATTATAAAGCACCACTTGCTCTAGAACAAGTGGGAGATTGTTGGAGTATGTCCTACGATCAAGTGCATAACTCAAAAGTTATAAATTATTAATTATATCCAATATAGTTTGGGTAGTTACGATGCTTTGCTAGGAGCCAATCTTGACTTGTAATATTTATAAACGATTAATATTTACTACTAAACTATATTGGACCTACAGGGTCACACATAAACTACATTGTTGATTAGTTAGTCTTTTCAGATTAATATTATACGATAATGCCAATATGTTCTTTTGACCATAATAAGCTATGGGTAATATCTTGCTATATTTTGGATCAAAATCAATTATAGGATAATTGATTGATATCAATATTAATTGATTGAGAAAGTCAATCAATTAATCGATTGATATCCTCTTAATTGAAAGGAAATCAAGTCCTTCCTTTTATATGCATACAAAGCAAAATAAATATGTATGTAGATGAGTTGGACTTACTTAACACATTTTGGCAAAAATTTTGGCCGTGTGGTTGCAAGTGGGAGAAAAGAGTTTCTCATAAAATTCTTACAAAAGTTCATACAAAATACAAAGAGTTTGTTTTGGGATCTAGTAAACCAAGGTATAATCAACTTGTGGTGGTGGACCTTTGTAGAGGAACTTCAATTGACGTTCTTAAACATCAACGAGGCACGCTTCAAATGTATAATTACTTCACCCCTTTTGTAGATTCATTATAGTATTTTAGGGTGTTCTTGGGAATAGGTTTTTTGTATAAATTGTTTATATTTCCGCATCTTTAATCCTATTATGGTGACCTCGAACTTTTCGAGTTTTCCATTGTGACCCTCAATTTTTTTTATTTCCATTGGTAACCAATAATTATCATTCTAGTTCCAAATGTGACCTTATAAATCAATAAACCGTTAATTCCATTAATTTTCCATTAGAACTAATGTGTTGGCATACAAACCAAGGTGCTTTTGATCATTTTTTTTGTCAATTTTGATGGCAAATTTGACAACTTAAGGACCAAAATGACATTCAATTCCTTACGCGACCAATTTTTAGGCATGAAAATCAATTTAGACTTTAAATTTGACCCTTAAGGGTTAAAATGAGCCCTAAAATTTTAACTGACCTATATTTGCAGCATACAAACCTAAACAATTTCCAAGCACGCAAACTGAGATATTTATTCTAATGAAAAATTAACGTAACTAACAGTTTTTAACTCTATAAGGTCACATTTGGGAATAAAACAAAATTTTAGTGTTAATAGTGGGAATAAAAAAAACTTAGGGTCACCAATGGGAAACTCGAAAAGTTCGAGGTCACCATTGGAAATTTTCTTTTTTTTTTTTTGAGAAAAAAAATGACTTATGAAATTCATCAACATTATTTTAGAAAATATATCGAGTTCCAGAAGTATTACATTAAACATTTTAGTTGCATTAGCCTTTTTTTCGTTTTTTAAGCTTTCAAATCCGGCCAAAAACAAGTCCTTGATTCAAAAACCGTACATCTTCTTCCAATCTATCATATTTTCCACATTTTAATGAGTGGAGAAAAGTTATGGGGGGATTGGTAAGATTTTGATATCTCCCTCTCTCGCCTTAACTATGTTGTTCAAAATATTTTGAGATTTTTCGAATCTTAATGGGTTTATTTGCCATAATTTTATGCGAGATCTTATTACTCAAGTTATTCGAAAAAATTCTAAAAATTGGTTGGATAAAGTTTTGGGGTTTATTTACTCTAAGTGTAGTTTGCTCTGCCGTTGATATGATTCAATGGTTTTCAAAGAAAAACCAATATGAAGAGCATGCGGGGATCCTTGTCAATGAGTAGTTTTTATGTGTTCAATTTTATTGTTTTGTAGTTGTGTTTTTTTTCGTTTTTGTAAACCTAAGATACTTGTAGGATTTTTATGTTGTAATTTTTTGGGAAATTTCCAATGGTGAACTCGAACTTTTCGAGTTTCTCATTGGCGACCCTAATTTTTTTATTTCCACCGATAACCCAAAATTTTTATTTTATTCCTAAATGTGACCTTATATAGTTAAAAACTGTTAGTTTCGTTTACTTTTCATTAGAATAAATATCTCAATTTGCGTGCTTGAAAATTGTCTAGGTTTGTATGCCGTAAATATAGGTCAGTTAAAGTTTTGGGGCTCATTTTAACCCTTGAGGGTTAAATTCAAAGTCTAAATTGATTGTCATGCCTAAAAATTGGGCGGCTAAGGAATTGAGTCTCATTTTGGTCCTTAAGGGTAAAATTTACCGTCAAAATTGACAAAAAATGATTAGAAGCACATTGGTTTGTACGCTACGACGTTAGTTCTAATGGAAAGTTAATGGAATTAACGGTTTTTTGATTTATAGGGTCACATTTGGAACTAGAACAATAATTAAGGGTTACCTACAGAAATAAAAAAAATTGAGGGTCACCAATGGAAAACTCGAAAAGTTCGAGATCACCATTGAGAATTTCCCATATATTTAATACTAATCAATAAATGTCAATCGACGTAGGTGTTGCTGCCGCTGGGGTAACAAAAAAAGAAGAGAGAATCAAGAGAGGAAGAAAGACAAATAATTTACGGTGACACAATTTTTAGTGATTAAACCTCATTTACGGTAAAATCTGGTTTTTATTTACGATGTTTGTATTTGGGTCAGGCTATGACTCAATCCATGGTTGGTCATCCTTTTACAGACAAATATACAAAGAGAGCGTACCAGGCTACCACTCTGCACCTCTAAACCTTTGCCTTCTGCTTCTCACACGCTAACCCAAAACCAGAAATACGCTCCTTTTCTTTCTTTCTTCTCTATGCTTCTCATCCCTTTTTCAAGCTAACAAAAATGGAAGAAGAAAAAAAGAAGTCATAAGTCAGAAAATTCAATTTTCTAAAGACCATTAAACCAACGTACACTCCACTTCTATTTGAAGGTAAGAACAACATCTCCATTCCTTCACATCTCTTTCTCTTATTTTCACTGAGCTTGTGTTTTTGTTAAAACAATTTCATTTGTTTGTGTTGAAGAAAGTTCTTGTTTTTTCTTTAAAGAAAATCTTGATTTTTTTTTGGGAAATTCCCAATGGTGACCTCGAACTTTTCGAGATTTCCATTGTGACCCACAATTTTTTTTTGTTTCCATTGGTAACCAATAATTATTATTCTAGTTCCAAACGTGACCTTGTAAATGAAAAAATCGTTAATTCCATTAACTTTCCATTAGAACTAATGTCTTGGCATACAAACCAAGGTGCTTCTGTTCATTTTTTATGAATTTTGATGGCAAATTTGACAACTTAAGGACCAAAATGACACTCAATTTCTTACGCGACCAATTTTTAGGCATGAAAATCAATTTAGACTTTAAATTTGACCCTCAAGGGTTAAAATAAGCCCTAAAACTTTAACTGACTTATATTTGCGGCGTACAAACCTAAACAATTTTCAAGCACGCAAACTGAGATATTTATTCTAATGAAAAATTAACGAAACTAACAGTTTTTAACTCTATAAGGTCATATTTGGGAATAAAACAAAATTTTAGGGTTAATAGTGGGAATAAAAAAAACTTAGGGTCACCAATGGGAAACTCGAAAAGTTCGAGGTCACCATTGGAAATTTTTCTTTTTTTGTTGAGAAAAAAAATGACTCTTATGAAATTCATCAACATTATTTTAGAAAATATATCGAGTTTCAGAAGTATTACATTAAACATTATGGTTGCATTAGCCTTTTTTTCGTTTCTTAAGCTTTCAAATCCGGCCAAAAACAAGTCCTTGATTCAAAAACCGTACATTCTTCTTCCAATCTATCATATTTTCCACATTTTAATGAGTGGAGAAAAGTTTTGGAGGGAATGGGAAGATTTTGACATCTCCCTCTCTCGCCTTAACTATGTTGTTCAAAAAATTTTGAGTTTTTTCATAATCTTAATGGGTTTATTTGCCATAATTTTACGTGCATCTTATTACTCAAGTTATTCGAAAAAATTCTAAAAATTGGTTGGATAAAATTTTGGGCTTTATTTACTCTAAGTGTAGTTTGCTCTGCCGCTGATATGATTCAATGGTTTTAAAAAAAAACCAATATGAAGAGCATGCGGGGATCCTTGTCAATGAGTAGTTTTTATGTGTTCAATTTTATTGTTTTGTAGTTGTGTTTTTTTTCGTTGTTGTAAACCTAAGATCCTTGTAGGATTTTTATCTTGTAATATTTTGGGAATTTCCAATGGTGACCTCGAACTTTTCGAGTTTCTCATTGGCGACCATAATTTTTTTTTTTATTTCCACCGATAACCCTAAATTTTTGTTTTATTCCTAAATGTGACCTTATATAGTTAAAAACTCGTTAATTTCGTTAACTTTTCATTAGAATAAATATCTCAATTTGCGTGCTTCAAAATTATCTAGGTTTGTATGCCGTAAATATAGGTCGGGCTTTAAGTTTTGGGCCTCATTTTAACCCTTGAAGGTTAAATTTAAAGTCTAAATTGATTTTCATGCTTATAAATTGGTCGGCTAAAAAATTGAGTCTCATTTTGGTCCTTAAGGGTGAAATTTGACGTCAAAATTGACAAAAAATGATCAGATCACCTTGGTTTGTATGCCAAGACATTAGTTCTAATGGAAAGTTAATGGAATTAACGGTTTTTTGATTTATAGGGTCACATTTGGAACTAGAACAATAATTAAGGGTTACCAATGGAAAAAAATTTTGAGGGTAACCAATGGAAAACTCGAAAAGTTCGAGGTCACCATTGGGAATTTCCCTTATATTCAATACTAATAAAAAAATATCAATCACTTTGTAGGTATTCTTTGCCGGTGGAGTAGCGAGAAAAGAAGAGAGAAATGAGAGAGGAAGAAAGAAAAACAATTTACGGTGACACAATTATTAGTGATTAAACCCCATTAACGGTAAAATTTGATTTTTCTTTACGATGTTTGTATTTGGGTCATGCTAGGACTGAATCCATGGTTGGTCATCCTATGACCCAAACCATGGTTGGTTATCTTATGACCCAAGTCAACTATTTGTGGACATGTGGCAGTGCGTCATAAAGGTTATTTTTTGTGATTTAAATTTTGTAATTTGAATAACTTAAAAAATACAAGTTTAAAAAAAATAAAAATTTCACCACTGGTCCTATTTTTTTGAGATCTATAAATAGACATCCATTTTGTAATATTTTGACACACTTATGAAATTAATTATTTTCTCTCTACATTGTACGCACATGAATAATTATTTTTGGAAGCTTTTACTATTGAATAATTTTTTACTAAATGAATTTATTTAGGGTCGTTAATATACAAAAAAAATTATTTATAATCTTGTATGATATTATAAATATCAAAATGTATCAATATGTATTGATGTAGGAAGGAGAAAATGGGATGGAGCATAGTAAAATGTAGGATAGAGAAGGTTGGTGTTCTTTCTTTTTTGAGTCATGAGTGGGGTCCATCCGTCAAAATGGGTTATAAGACATGACAAACTTTTGTAAGATGAGAGAGAGGTATGACATGTTTTTTTGGGGCATGAGTGGCCATGCTCTTAGAACTTAGAAGAGATATGTCTGGCGACTGACATATATAAAGAGAGCGTACCAGGCTACCACTCTGCACCTCTAAACCTCTGTCTTCTGCTTCTCTCACGCTAACCCAAAACCAGAAATACGCTCCTTTTCGTTCTCTCTTCTCTCTGCTTCTTATCCCTTTTTCAAGCTAACAAAAATGGAAGAAGAAAAAAAAGAACATGTTAGAAAATTCAATTTTCTCAAGATCATTAAACCAACGTACACTCGACTTCTATAAGAAGATAGGAACAACATATCCATTCGTTCACATCTCTTTCTCTTATTTTCACTGAGCTTGTGTTTTTGTTAAAACAATTTCGTTTGTTTGTGTTGAAGAAAGTTGTTTTTTTAAAGAAAATTTTAATTCTTTTTTTTTTTTGAGAAAAAAAGACTCTTCTGAAATTCAACAACGTTATTTTAGAAAATATATCAAGTTTCAAAAGTATTACTTTAATGATTTTAGTTGCATTAGCCTTTTTTTTTATTTCTTAAGCTTCCAAATTCGGCCAAACACAAGTCCTTGATTCAAAAAAAATGTCCATTCTTCTTCCAATCCATTATATTTTCCACTTTTTAATGAGTGGAGAAAAGTATTGGGGGATAACGAAAATTTTGATATCTCCATCTCTCGCTTTAACTATGTTGTTCAAAAAAAAATTGAGATTTTTAAAAATGTTAAAGGGTTTATTTGCCATAATTTTTTGGGTTTTATTTACTCAAAGTGTAGTTTGCTCTGTCGTTGATATGATTCAATGGTTTTCAAAGAAAAACCAATATGAAGAGCGTGCGGGGATCCTTGTCAATGAGTAGTTTTATGTGTTCAATTTTATTGTTTCGTAGTTGTGTTTTTTTTTTCGTTGTTGTAAACCTAAGATCCTTCTAGGATTTTTATGTTGTAATTTTTTGGGAAATTTCCAAAGGTGACCTCGAACTTTTCGAGTTTCCCGTTGGTGACCCTATGTTTTTTTTATTCCCACTGATAACCCTAAATTTTTGTTTTATTCCCAAATGTGACCTTATTTAGTTAAAAACTCGTTAGTTTCGTTAACTTTTCATTAGAATAAATATCTCAATTTGAGTGCCCGAAAATTGTCTAGGTTTGTATGCCGCAAATATAGGCCGATTAAAGTTTTGTGGCTCATTTTACCCCTTGAGGGTCAAATTTAAAGTCTAAATTAATTATCATTCCCAAAAATTGGTCGGCTAAGGAATTGAGTCTCATTTTGGTCCTTAAGGGTCAAATTTGCCGTCAAAATTGACAAAAAAAATTATTAGAAGCATCTTGGTTTGTATGCTACGACATTAGTTCTAATGGAAGGTTAATGGAATTAACGGTTTTTTGATTTATAGGATCACATTTGGAACTAGAACAATAATTAAGGGTTACCAACAGAAATAAAAAAAAATTGAGGCTCACCAATGGAAAACTCGAAACGTTCGAGGTCACCATTGGGAATTTCCTTTATATTTAATACAAATAAATTAATGTCAATCGCCGTAGGTGTTTCTGCCGGTGGAGTAGCAAGAAAAGAAGAAAGAATCGAGGGAGGAAGAAAGAAAAATAATTTACGGTGACACAATTATTAGTGATTAAACCTCATTTACGGTAAAACCAGGTTTTTATTTACGATGTTTGTATTTGGGTCAGGCTATGACTCAATCCATGGTTGGTCATCCTATGACCCAAACTATGGTTGGTCATCTTATGACCCAAGCCAACCATTTGTGGACATGTGGCAGTGCGTAATAAAGGTTATTTTTTGTACTTAAAATTTTGTAATCTCAATAACTTAAAAAAACAAGTTTAAAAAAAATAAAAATTTCACCAATGGTCCTATTTTTTTGAGATCTATAAATATACATGCATTTTGCTATATTTTGACACACTTCTAAAATTAATTATATTCTCTCTACATTATACGCACATGAATTAATTATTTTTGGAAGCCTTTACTATTGAATAATTTTTTTAATCAAGATTAATTACTACTAAATGAATTTATTTAGGGTCGTTAATATACACAATAATTTTGTATAATCTTGTATGATATTATAAATATCAAAATGTATCAATATGTGTTGATGTAGGAGAGAGAAAATGGGATGAAGTATAGTAAAATGTTGGATAGATAAGGATGGTGTTCTATTTTTTTTTTGGTCATCAGTGGGGTCCATCTGTCAAAATGGGTTATAAGACATGACAAACTTTTGTAAGATGAGAGAGAAAGTTGATGAGAGAGAGGGATGACATTTTTTTGTGGCATGAGTGGGAATGCTCGTAGAACTTAGAGCTTAGAAGAGATATGTCTGACGACTGACATACACAAAGAGAGCGTACCAGGCTACCACTCTACACATCTAAACCTCTGTCTTCTGCTTCTCTCACGCTAACCCAAAACCAGAAATACGCTCTATTCTTTCTCTCTTCTCTTTGCTTCTCATCCCTTTTTCAAGCAAATAAAAATGGAAGAAGAAAAAAAAGAAGAAGTCAGAAAATTCAATTTTCTAAAGATCATTAAAGCAACGTACACTCCACTTCTATAAGAAGGTAGGAACAACATCTCCATTCTTTCACATCTCTTTCTCATATTTTCACATAGCTTGTGATTTTGTTCAAACAATTTCGTTTGTTTGTGTTGAAGAAAGTTCTAGTTTTTTTTTTATAGAAAATCTTTATTTATTTTTTTTGAGAAAAAAAAGACTCTTCTGAAATTCATCAACGTTATTTTAGAAAATTTATCGAGTTTCGAAGTATTACTTTAAATAATTTAGTTGCATTAGCCTTTTTTACGTTTGTTAAGCTTCCAAATCCGGCCAAAAACAATTCCTTGATACAAAAAATGGCCATTCTTCTTCCAATCCATCATATTTTCCACATTTTAATGAGTGGAGAAAAGTATTGGGGGAATAGGGAAGATTTTGATATTTGCATCTCTCGCCTTAACTATGTTGTTCAAAAAAATTTGAGATTTTTTTAAATCTTAATGGGTTTATTTGCCATAATTTTATGCGCATCTTGTTACTCAAGTTATTCTGAAAAAATTCTAAAAATTGGTGGGATAATGTTTTGGGCTTTATTTACTCAAAGTGTAGTTTGCTCTGCCGTTGATATGATTCAATGGTTTTCAAAGAAAAACCAATATGAAGAGCGTGCGGGGATCCTTGTCAATGAGTAGTTTTTATGTGTTCAATTTTATTGTTTTGTAGTTGTGTTTTTTTTTGGTGTGTTGTAAACCTAACATCCTTCTAGGATTTTTATGTTGTAATTTTTTGGGAAATTTCCAATAGACACCTCGGACTTTTTGAGTTTCCCATTGGTGACCCTAAGTTTTTTTTATTCCCACTGATAACCCTAAATTTTTGTTTTATTCCCAAATGTGACATTATATAGTTAAAAACTGTTACTTTCGTTAACTTTTCATTAGAATAAATATCTCAATTTGAGTGCTTGAAAATTGTCTAGGTTCTTATGCCGCAAATATAGGTCAGTTAAAGTTTTATGGCTCATTTTACCCCTTGAGGGTCAAATTTAAAGTCTAAATTAATTTTCATTCCTAAAAATTGGTCGGCTAAGCAATTGAGTCTCATTTTAGTCCTTAAAGGTCAAATTTGCCGTCAAAATTGACAAAAAATTATCAGCAACACCTTGGTTTGTATGCTACGACATTAGTTCTAATGGAAAGTTAACGGAATTAAAGATTTTATGATTTATAGGTTCACATTTGGAACTAGAACAATAATTAAAGGTTACCAATGGAAATAAAAAAAATTGAGGGTAACCAATGGAAAACTCGAAAAGTTCGAGGTCACCATTGGGAATTTCCCTTATATTTAATACTAATAAAAAAATGTCGATCACCGTTGGTGTTGCTGCCGGTGGAGTAGCGAGAAAAGAAGAGAGAAATGATAGAGGAAAAAAGAAAAACAATTTACGGTGACACAATTATCAGTGATTACACCCCATTTAAGGTAAAATCTAATTTTTCTTTACGATGTTGTATTTGGGTCATGCTATAACTCAATCCATGGTTGGTCATCCTATGACCCAAACCATGGTTGGTCATCTTATGACCCAAGCCAACCGTTTGTGGACATGTGGCAGTGCGTCATAAAGGTTATTTTTTGTAATTCAAATTTTGTAATCTAAATAAATTAAAAAATACAAGTTTTAAAAAAATAAAAATTTCACCAATGGTCCTATTTTTTTGAGATCTATACATAGACATGCATTTTGCTATATTTTGTAACACTTCTGAAATTAATTATTTTCTCTCTACATTGTACGCACATGAATAATTATTTTTGGAAGCTTTTACAATTGAATAATTTTTTAATCAAGATGAATTACTACTAAATGAATTTATTTAGGGTCGGTAATATACACAATAAGTTTTTATAATCTTGTATGATATTATAAATATCAAAATGTATCAATATGTATTGATGTAGGAGAGAGAAAATAGGATGGAGTATAGTAAAATGTAGGATAGAGAAGGATGGTGTTCTTTTTTTTTTTGGGTCATGAGTGGGGTCCATCTGTCAACATGGGCTATAAGACATGACAAACTTTTGTAACATGAGAGAGAAAGTTGATTGGAGAGAGGGATGACATGTTTTTTTGGGGCATGAGTGGCAATGCTCTTAGAACTTAGAGCTTAGAAGAGATATGTCTGACGACTGACATATGCAAAGAGAGCGTACCAGGCTACCACTCTGCACATCTAAACCTCTGTCTTATGCTTCTCACACGCTAACCTAAAACCAGAAATACGCTCCTCTTCTTTCTCTCTTCTCTCTGCTTCTCATCCCTTTTTCAAGCTAACAAAAATGGAAGAAGAAAAAAAAGAAGAAGTCAGAAAATTCAATTTTCTGAAGATCATTAAACCAACGTACACTCCACTTCTATAAGAAGGTAGGAACAACATCCCCATTCCTTCACATCACTTTCTCTTATTTTCACTGAGCTTGTGTTTTTGCTAAAACAATTTCGTTTGTTTGTGTTGAAGAAAGTTCTTGTTTGTTTTTTTAAAGAAAATCTTGATTTTTTTTTTGAGAAAAAAAAAAGACTCTTCTAAAATTCATCAACGTTATTTTTGAAAATATATCGAGTTTCAGAAGTATTACTTTAAACATTTTAGTTGCATTAGCCATTTTTTCGTTTGTTAAGCTTCCAAATTCGGCCAAAAACAAGTCCTTTATTCAAAAAAATGTCCATTCTTCTTCCGATCCATCATATTTTCCACATTTTAATGAGTGGAGAAAATTATTGGGCGGAATAAGGAAGATTTTGATATCTCCATCTATCGTCTTAACTATGTTGTTCAAAAAAAATTGAGATTTTTTTAAATCTTAATGTGTTTATTTGCCATAATTTATGCGCATCTTGTTACTCAAGTTATTCTGAATAAATTCTAAAAATTGGATGGATAATGTTTTGGGCTTTATTTACTCAAAGTGTAGTTTGCTCTGCCGTTGATAAGATTCAATGGTTTTCAAAGAAAAACCAATATGAAAAGCGTGCGGAGATCCTTGTCAATGAGTAGTTTCTATGTGTACAATTTTATTGTTTTGTAGTTGTATTTTTTTTTTCGTTGTTGTAAACCAAAGATCCTTCTAGGATTTTTATGTTGTAATTTTTTGGGAAATTTCCAATGTTGACCTCGAACTTTACGAGTTTCCCATTGGTGACCCTAAGTTTTTTTTTTATTCCCACTGATAACCCTAAATTTTTGTTTTATTCCCAAATGTGACATTATATAGTTAAAAACTGTTGGTTTCGTTAACTTTTCATTAGAATAAATATCTCAATTTAAGTGCTTGAAAATTGTCTAGGTTTGTATGCCGCAAATATAGGTTAGTTAAAGTTTTGTGGCTCATTTTACCCCTTGAAGGTCAAATTTAAAGTCTAAATTAATTTTTCTTCCTAAAAACTGGTCGGCTAAGGAATTGAGTCTCATTTTGGACCTTAAGGATCAAATATGTCGTCAAAATTGACAAAAAATATCAGAAGCACCTTGGTTTGTATGCTACGACATTAGTTCTAATGGAAAGTTAATGGAATTAACGGTTTTTTGATTTATAGGGTCACATTTGGAACTAGAACAATAATTAAGGGTTTTCAACAGAAATAAAAAAAAAATTGAGAGTCACCAATGGAAAACTCGAAAAGTTCAAGGTCACCATTGAGAATTTCCCTTATATTTAACACTAATCAATAAATATCAATCGCCGTAGGTGTTGCTGCCGGTGGCGTAGAAAGAAAAGAAGAGAGAATCGAGAAAGGAATAAAGAAAAATAATTTACGGTGACACAAATATTACTGATAAAACCTCATTTACGGTAAAATCTGGTTTTTATTTACGATGATTGAATTTGGGTCAGGCTATGACTCAATCCCTGGTTGGTCATCCTATGACCCAAACCATGGTTGGTCATCTTATGAGTCAAGCCAACCATTTGTGGACATGTGGCAGTGCGTCATAAAGGTTATTTTTCGTAATTCAAATTTTGTAATCTAAATAACATAAAAAATACAAGTTTAAAAAAAATAAAAATTTCACCAATGGTCCTATTTTTTTGAGATCTATAAATAGACCTGCATTTTGCTATATTTTGATACATTTCTGAAATTAATTATTTTCTCTCTACATTGTACGCACATGAATAAAAATTAATTACTACTAAATGAAATTATTTAGGGTCGTTAATATACACAATAATTTATTTATAATCTTGTATGATATTATAAATATCAAAATGTTTCAATATGTATTGATGTAGGAGAGAGAAAATGGGATGGAGTATAGTAAAATGTAGGATAGAGAAGGATGGTGTTCTTTTTTTTTGGGTCATGAATGGGGTCCATCTGTCAAAATGGGTTATAAGACATGATAAACTTTTGTAAGATGAGAGAGAAAGTTGATGAGAGAGAGGGATGACATGTTTTTTTGGGGCATGAGTGGCCATGCTCTTAGAACTTAGAGCTTAGAAGAGATATGTCTGACGACTGACATATACAAAGAGAGCGTACCAGGCTACCACTCTGGACCTCTAAACCTCTGTCTTCTGTTTCTCTCACGCTAACCCAAAAAACCAGAAATACGCTCCTCTTCTTTCTCTCTTCTCTCTACTTCTCATCCCTTTTTCAAGCTATCAAAAGGTGGAAGAAGAAAAAAGAAGTCGAAAAATTCAATTTTCCAAGACCATTAAAGTAACGTACACTCCACTTCTATAAGAAGGTAGGAACAACATCTCCATTCATTCACATCTCTTTCTCTTATTTTCACCGAGCTTGTGTTTTTTTAAAACAATTTCGTTTGTTTGTGTTGAAAAAAGTACTTGTTTTTTTTTTAAAGAAAATCTTGATTTTTTTTTTTTTGAAAAAAAAGACTCTTCTGAAATTCATCAACATTATTTTAGAAAATATATCGAGTTTCATAAGTATTAATTTAAAGATTTTAGTTGCATTAGCCTTTTGTTAATTTCTTAAGCTTTCATATCCGCCAAAAACAAGTCCTTAATTAAAAAAATGTCCATTCTTCTTCCAATCTATCATATTTTCCATATTTTGATGAGTGGAGAAAAGTTTTGGGGGGGGTTGGGAAGATTTTGATATGTCCCTCTATCATCTTAACTATGTTGTTCAAAAGAATTTGAGATTTTTCAAAATCTTAATGAGTTTATTTGCCATAATTTTATGCGCACCTTGTTACTCAAGTTATTCTCAAAAAATTTTAAAAATTGGTTGGTTAATATTTTGGGCTTTATTTACTTATAAGTGTAGTTTGCTCGCCATTGATATGATTCAATGGTTTTCAAAGAAAAAACCAACATGAAGAGCATGCGGGGATCCTTGTCAATGAGTAGTTATTATGTATTCGAGTTTTATTGTTTTGTTGTTGTGTTTTTTTTCATTGTTGTAAACCTAAGATCCTTGTAGTATTTTTATGTTGTTATTTTTTGGGAAATTTCCAATGGTGACCTCGAAGTTTTCGAGTTTCCAATTGGTGACCCTAAGTTTTTTTTATTTCCACTGATAACCGTAAATTTTTGTTTTATTCCCAAATGTGACCTTATATAGTTAAAAACTGTTAGTTTCGTTAACTTTTCATTAGAATAAATATCTCGGTTGCGTGCTTGAAAATTGTCAAGGTTTGTATGCCGCAAATATAGGTCCGGTAAAGTTTTGGGGCTTATTTTAACCCTTGATGGTCAAATTTAAAGTCTAAATTGATTTTCATGACTAAAAATTGGTCGGCTAAGGAATTGAGTGTCATTTTGGTCCTTAAGGGTCAAATTTGCCGTCAAAATTAACAAAAAACGATCAGAAGCACATTGGTTTCTATACGAAGACATTAGTTATAATGGAAAGTTAATGGAATTTACGGTTTTTTGATTTATAAGCTCAGATTTGGAACTAGAACAATAATTAAGGGTTACCAATGAAAATAAAAAAATTGAGGGTCACCAATGGAAAACTTGAAAAGTTCAAGGTCACCATTGGTAATTTCCCTTATATTTAATACTAATCAATAAATGTCAATGGCCAGTCGGTGTTCTTTGCCGGTGGGGTAGCGAGAAAAGAAGAGAGAAACGAGAGAGGAAGAAAGAAAAACAATTTATGGTGACACAATTATTAGTGATTAAACCCCATTTACAGTAAAATCTGATTTTTCTTTACGATGTTGGTATTTGGGTCATGCTATGACTCAATCCATGGTTGGTCATCCTATGATCCAAGCCAACCATTTGTGGACATGTGGCAGTGCGTCATAAAGGTTATTTTTTGTAATTCATATTTTGTAATATGAATAACTTAAAAAATACAAGTTTAAAAAAAATAAAAATTTCACCAATGGTCCTATTTTTTTGAGATCTATAAATTGACATCCATTTTACTATATTTTGACACACTTCTGAAATTAATTATTTTCTTTCTACATTGTACGCAAATGAATAATTAATTTTGGAAGCTTTTATTATTGAAGAATTTTTTTAGTCAAAATTAATTACTACTAAATGAATTTTTTTATGGTTGTTAATATACAAAATAATTTATATATAATCTTGTATGATATTATAAATATCAAAAGGTATCAATATATAATGATGTGGGAGAGAGAAAATGGGACGGAGTATAGTAAAATGTAGGATAGAGAAGGATGATGTTCTTTTTTTTTTTGGGTCATGAGTGGGATCCATCTTTCAAAATGGGTTATAAGACATGACAAACTTTTTGTAAGATGAGAGAGAAAGTTGATAAGAGAGATAACATGTTTTTATGGGGCATGAGTGGCCATGCTCTTAGAACTTAGAACTTAGAACTTAGAAGAGATATGTCTGACGACTGACAGATACAAAGAGAGCGTACTAGGCTACCACTCTGCACCACTAAACCTCTGTCTTCATCTTCTTTCACGCTAACCCAAAACCAGAAATATGATCATCTTCTTTCTCTATTCTCTCTGCTTCTCATCCCTTTTTCAAGCTATCAAAAATGAAAGAAGAAAAAAAGAAGAAGTCAGAAGCCAGAAAATTCAATTTTCTGAAGACCATTAAAGTAACGTACAGTCCACTTCTATAAGAAGGTAGGAACAACATCTCCATTCCTTCACATCTCTTTATCTTATTTTCACTGAGCTTGTGTTTTTTTAAAACAATTTCGTTTGTTTGTGTTGAAGAAAGTACTTGTTTTTTTTTTAAAGAAAATCTTGATTTTTTTTTTTTTTGAAAAAAAAGACTCTTCTGAAATTCATCAACATTATTTTAGAAAATATATCGAGTTTCATAAGTATTAATTTAAAGATTTTAGTTGCATTAGCCTTTTGTTAATTTCTTAAGCTTTCATATCCGCCAAAAACAAGTCCTTAATTAAAAAAATGTCCATTCTTCTTCCAATCTATCATATTTTCCACATTTTGATGAGTGGAGAAAAGTTTTGGGGGGGTTGGGAAGATTTTGATATGTCCCTCTATCATCTTAACTATGTTGTTCAAAAGAATTTGAGATTTTTCAAAATCTTAATGAGTTTATTTGCCATAATTTTATGCGCACCTTGTTACTCAAGTTATTCTCAAAAAATTTTAAAAATTGGTTGGTTAATGTTTTGGGCTTTATTTACTTATAAGTGTAGTTTGCTCTGCCATTGATATGATTCAATGGTTTTCAAAGAAAAACCAACATGAAGAGCTTGCGGGGATCCTTGTCAATGAGTAGTTATTATGTATTCAGTTTTATTGTTTTGTTGTTGTGTTTTTTTTCATTGTTGTAAACCTAAGATCCTTGTAGTATTTTTATGTTGTAATTTTTTGGGAAATTTCCAATGGTGACCTCGAAGTTTTCGAGTTTCCAATTGGTGACCCTAAGTTTTTTTTATTTCCACTGATAACCGTAAATTTTTGTTTTATTCCCAAATGTGACCTTATATAGTTAAAAACTGTTAGTTTCGTTAACTTTTCATTAGAATAAATATCTCAGTTTGCGTGCTTGAAAATTGTCAAGGTTTGTATGCCGCAAATATAGGTCAGTTAAAGTTTTGGGGCTTATTTTAACCCTTGATGGTCAAATTTAAAGTCTAAATTGATTTTCATGACTAAAAATTGGTCGGCTAAGGAATTGAGTGTCATTTTGGTCCTTAAGGGTCAAATTTGCCGTCAAAATTAACAAAAAACGATCAGAAGCACATTGGTTTCTATGCGAAGACATTAGTTATAATGGAAAGTTAATGGAATTTACAGTTTTTTGATTTATAAGCTCAGATTTGGAACTAGAACAAAAATTAAGGGTTACCAATGAAAATAAAAAAAATTAAGGGTCACCAATGGAAAACTTGAAAAGTTCAAGGTCACCATTGGTAATTTCCCTTATATTTAATACTAATCAATAAATGTCAATGGCCGTCGGTGTTGCTGCCGGTGGGGTAGCGAGAAAAGAAGAGAGAAACGAGAGAGGAAGAAAGAAAAACAATTTATGGTGACACAATTATTAGTGATTAAACCCCATTTACAGTAAAATCTGATTTTTCTTTACGATGTTGGTATTTGGGTCATGCTATGACTCAATCCATGGTTGGTCATCCTATGATCCAAGCCAACCATTTGTGGACATGTGGCCGTGCGTCATAAAGGTTATTTTTTGTAATTCATATTTTGTAATATGAATAACTTAAAAAATACAAGTTTTAAAAAAATAAAAATTTCACCAATGGTCCTATTTTTTTGAGATCTATAAATTGACATCCATTTTACTATATTTTGACACACTTCTGAAATTAATTATTTTCTTTCTACATTGTACGCAAATGAATAATTAATTTTGGAAGCTTTTATTATTGAAGAATTTTTTTAGTCAAAATTAATTACTACTAAATGAATTTTTTAGGGTTGTTAATATACAAAATAATTTATTTATAATCTTGTATGATATTATAAATATCAAAAGGTATCAATATATAATGATGTGGGAGAGAGAAAATGGGACGGCGTATAGTAAAATGTAGGATAGAGAAGGATGATGTTCTTTTTTTTTTGGGTCATGAGTGGGATCCATCTGTCAAAATGGGTTATAAGACATGACAAACTTTTGTAAGATGAGAGAGAAAGTTGATAAGAGAGAGAGATAACATGTTTTTATGGGGCATGAGTGGCCATGCTCTTAGAACTTAGAACTTAGAACTTAGAAGAGATATGTCTGACGACTGACATATACATAGAGAGCGTACTAGGCTACCACTCTGCACCACTAAACCTCTGTCTTCTTCTTCTTTCACGCTAACCCAAAACCAGAAATATGCTCATCTTCTTTCTCTATTCTCTCTGCTTCTCATCCCTTTTTCAAGCTATCAAAAATGAAAGAAGAAAAAAAGAAGAAGTCAGAAGCCAGAAAATTCAATTTTCTGAAGACCATTAAAGTAACGTACACTCCACTTCTATAAGAAGGTAGGAACAACATCTCCATTCCTTCACATCTCTTTCTCTTATTTTCACTGAGCTTGTGTTTTTTTTAAAACAATTTCGTTTGTTTGTGTTGAAGAAAGTACTTGTTTTTTTTTAAAGAAAATCTTGATTTTTTTTTTTTGAAAAAAAAGACTCTTCTGAAATTCATCAACATTATTTTAGAAAATATATCGAGTTTCATAAGTATTAATTTAAAGATTTTAGTTGCATTAGCCTTTTGTTAATTTCTTAAGCTTTCATATCCGCCAAAAACAAGTCCTTAATTAAAAAAATTTTTGGCAACACCTCCCCTATAAATATGACAATCCATTTTTTTTTTCAGTCAAAGCACCTATAGTCAACATATTTCTCCAACAAATATCCAGCAAACGAACTCAATTTCATAATTTAGCTCAAAATAACTCCAAAATTCCCCCCACACTTAAAATCAACATTGTCCTTAATGTTTATAAAATCAAACTAAAAATAGAAGTGGGGAGAAGAAAAGAAACAAGAGAAACAAGGGAAACAAGGAAGGAGGCAACCTGGTATATGTAGACTACAGAAATATTCTCCATATAGTAGTTGGTGTCCTGAAAATTGCAATTGAACGGGGAAGGAGATGAGCAACGGTTTGCAGCAGCAATGTGTAGTAGCTAACAGATTCAGCAACATTAGCAGATGGGTAGAAGGCAGAACAACATCCTGGATCAGCAACACACAACACATAGAGTAGTTAGAGTAGTTTATTGTGCCGAAGAAAAATAAAATAAAATAGAAAAAATAGAAAACAATAAATCCTTGGGTTGCCCCCCAAGCTGCGCCTTTGTTTCTCATCGTTGGCTCGACAATTGTACATTGCATGCCGCAATAAAACACCCGCTGCCCCATAAGCAACAGTAGCTAAAGCTATCTCTCGTGCACTCCAAACACAATGTAGTAGAAGCCTCCTTACAAACCAAAATATCATAATAAAGCAAAATTGAACGTGTAACTCGTTTTTAGAACATAAAGACTCTTTCCATTTAGTTTGGTTATAAAAATGCAACAAGTTTACCAATTCAACCTTAGGCTTATAAGACTTATAATTAGGTGCAAGAGATAAACTTAGTGACTTAGATAATGGCATGGATGGTTCAAGAGCATAAGAAAAGTCTTGTTCAGAATAGTTATTATAGACTTCAACTATAGGAGAAAGTGTGGTGTCCTTTTCTATTTCAAGTGGTGAAGGTGAGCCATTCTCAAGCATTTCAATTAAACCCTCAAGCTCAATTTGTGAAGTATCTCCCATAGAATTAATTAGAAAATCAGAATTAGGTTTGGTCTCAATACCTAATAGTCGCTCTAAATCTTCAATTTCCACCAATGCAACCTCATTAAAGTTATATAACTTATGCCCGACATCTTTAATTTCTTTAGATTCTTCATAAGGTTTTGCTACAAGTCCATCCAATTTTGTTTCCATATTTTTTTCAAAAGATAAAGGTAAAATCTCAGAGTTTTTAGTGTAATAATCCACTAGCCACTGTTCGTCATCCTCATCATCGGAATCTTCAAACTCATCCCATATTCTCTTATCAGTTTCTTTAGACTCCTCATGGGTAACCTCACATTTATTATCCACCTCAACTAAAGTCCTTATCATTGTTCAAAATCATGGCATTAGTTTCACCTAAGAAGTAAGTTGGAGGTTTATCTGAGACTTTCCCATCTAATTTATTCTCTATGTTTCTAAGTGTGGCACACAAGCATTCAATTTGGGTGTCTAGATGGTGGAGATGGTTCTCAGTTTGTTCATGACTACTAGACTCATGAGAGTGAATTTGCCCTATTTGGAGAGCTAGTTGTTTTACTAAATTTTCCAAAAACTCATGTTGGGTACTAAAACTGGAAACTTGGTTACTAATATTAGCAACTACAACATTAAATTCAGCAATTCGTTCAGTTTGTTCTCTTACCTGATTTTTCACTTTTTCATCACAATTATTCTTTATCTCATAATGTTGATTGCTAAGGGCCAGAGTCGATATTAAATCTTTAGCTTCACTAGGAGTTTTCTTCTCTAAGGTACCACAACTAGCAATGTCCATCAAATACTTTTGATCATCAAACAACCCATCATAAAAACATTCAATCAAAAATTGCTCACTAAGTTGATGTTGGGGGCAAGAAACACATAGTATATTAAACCTTTGCCAATATTCACATAGAGACTCAGTTTGGTTTTGCTTAATATGACAAATTTGCTTTCTTATAGATCAAGTTTTACTCAGATGTTGGTATTTTTCCATAAAAGCTCTCTCTAGATTGTCCCAAGAAGTGATAGATCTAGGTGTAAGATGGTAAAGTCAATCTCAAGCCAAGTCATGTAAAGTAATGGGGAAGGCACGAAGCCGAATTTGGTCATCATCTATACCCTCAAAATGCAAAGTTGAACAAGCAACATAAAACTCATGTATATGTCTTTGGGGATCCTCATTTGCACCGCCATAAAATTTAGGGAGTAGGGAGATAAAACAAGAATTAAACTTAAATGATTTTTCTAAGGGAGGAAAGACAATACTTAAAGATTGCACCCCTAAAGAAGGGTATAATAATTATTTTAAAGTTTTCTCACCCTCTCCTAGCATCCCAAGAAGCTATTGTTTGCAAATAAACTAGCAAGTAAATGATATCAATAAACTAACCAAAGTATATTAAGAAAAATCAACAAAAACTAATAATAAAAAAAACTAGCTTTAAGATAATAAAACAACGAGTCCCCAAAGAACGGCGCCAAAATTTGATGCGTGTCGTTTCCGCAACAAAATTAAATTTGTAAATCACTCACTAACTCTAACGTATAGATAGGGAAAGTAAGGGTCGAACCCACAAAGACTGCGTTATTATCTTAAACTAATTATTTAATTATATAAATAGCTATTATTTTATAAATTGGGGGGTTTTTAGATATCAAAACTATACTAAAGCTATTAAACTAAAACAATGAAAATATAAATTGCGGGAAATAAATTCGGTTTTAAAATATAATAAAGAAGCTAATAGGAGACATGTAACTTTCTATAGATATTGGGTATAATCATTGACTCATTCGACTAGCCGAGGATAGATTGGTTAACTATATAACCCATTGAAATCAAGTAGATTACTAGTTTTATCTTTCTTACTCGTTAACTCCCGTGAAAGCACGAAAATTTAATCCTAATCAAGCTAAATTAATCCAACCATGAACGCATGAATCAAATGATCAAACTTGACAGCATTCGATACACC
This sequence comes from Beta corolliflora, assembly GCA_947648045.1. Taxonomy (NCBI): domain Eukaryota; kingdom Viridiplantae; phylum Streptophyta; class Magnoliopsida; order Caryophyllales; family Amaranthaceae; genus Beta; species Beta corolliflora. Next base: position 17,407 of record CANSZD010002166.1, on the reverse strand, counting down.
AATCAACTGAACCCAAATTAGCCAGTAAGCTGCAACTAATTGAATTCAATTGCTACACAAGATTCTAGCAATTATAATTAGACCAGAAAACTGCAACCAAATTAAAACTACTATCAATCTAACAATAGAAACATGAAACAATTTAGGTGATCAAACTAAATCAATAAACATGAATCAAAAGCCAGATAATAAACCTTGTATAAATACCCAAAAGAAACTAATCGTTTATAACACAAACAAAAACGTAATCTCATAAAACCCATATATCAAATAGTCAATTACATGTTCCTATTAGTGTAAAACTACTCTAAATTAGACATAAAAACAAAGAAAGATAGAAGAGAGTAGAGAAAACTCATTAGGGATGAATTTCCAGACTACATCTTTGTCTTCCTGCTGCTATGCGCTCTCTCTCTGTCTTCCCTTCGTTTTCTTCCGTATTCGACTCCCTCCACGCCGCTGCCTCGTCTCGCCTTTTATTGTTGCTTTGTTGTGAGTTTTTATCATCCCCCTTCTACCAAGGGTTTTCTTTAATTAATGATGCGTGAGTTTGAGAATGGGCTTTGCCCATTTTCTCCTCCCGTTATGCTTGTTGCCTTTTAGCCCAAAAAGGAGTTTCTTGTCTTTTTCTTACTCGATCTTTGCTCCGTGTTGTGTTGTTGTTGTCTAATGAATCATGTTACTGCTGTAAGTGTGTACGTGGGCCAGGCCACAAATGGATAAATCAATATACTACTTGGGCTTGTAATTTAAGCATTAGAAATCTGATTTGCTATTTGTAACACAATTTAGACTCAGTTAAGGGAAAAATCAGCTATTGTCTTCTTCTACAAAGTCATAGGTGTTGATCTTAGCTTTCCGTAGCCACTTGAATCGTCTCGTTTGGACTCCGTATGAGAAAGATATGCCCAAAATATTATATCACCCGGCAAAATTAGCAATACTCGAATTTAGTGCATCTTTCCAAACTTTATTCAAATAGGTTATCACTAAATAATTAAAATAATACTAAGATGAATATTCTATGCTCTAAAAATAATTACCAAGTAGTTAAACCCAAAATATCCTAAAAGTATAATATTTAACCCATATAACTCAACAGACGACCCTAAAAGTATTATATTTGAGGGTAAACTTATGTATAAATAGGCACTTATCAGCTTCTTTTGAGTGACAAAGCGTGGTATCACCAACATGAATAATTCCCGAAATCTCTCCACCACCTTCTCAAATTTTCTATCAACATATCGCAAAACAAGAGCTAATTGTTCATTTTGAGACACATCACTTGACTCGTCGGCCAATATACCAAAGTAGTCATCACCAAGCTCCTCAATTATGCACTTATTTGTTTCTTTTACACAACAATTAATAATGTCTTTTTGAATCTTAGGTGAAGTCATTTGATTATTTTTTGGTGCATTTTCAAAAGTGATTTTTTAACATCTTTACATTTTCCCCTTAGCGACTTCAAAAGTTTAAGAAATTTTGCCCTATTATAAGATTCAATACTTTCATCATGCCCATGAAATGCCAAGCCTTGAAGCAAAAGAAATCTCAAACAAGTTAAAGATGCTTTCAATCAAAGTTCATATTCACTTCTAACCACATCACTTGCATTTTCCATGGCAACATATATTGATTTCTCTTTGGCATCTTTTAAGTTCACATATTTTTCATAAGCAAGATTATGTGCACTTTTAATTCCACCAACATGTTTCTCAAATCTATCCGGTTTATTGTATGACCTAAATCCTCCATTAACAAATGCATCACCCCCCGCACAAATTTCAATATCATTCTTGAATAATAAACAAACAAAGCAAAATGCCGCATCCTTTTCAACACTATATTCAAGCCAATCCCATTTCTTAAACCAATTAACGCTAAAACGACGTAAACCTCCACACTCTCTTTGAGGGAAGTCATGAGTTTTAAGTTGACAAGGTTTTTTAAGAATATATGCACTCCTCACCGCATTATTTTGTTTTGGAGGATAATCCATGATGTTAGTTCCGTTTCTCCTGGATCATGAGGAAGAAGTTCAACATCATATAACCATTCTTCTTCCTCCTCTAATGGTACATTATTATTATTTGAACCACCCATTTCCATATCATTTTATTGACTTTGAGGGACACTTGTTGATGGGAATAAAAGGGAATCATTACTTTCATTCGATACATTTTCATTGGGAGGTGCGGGTGAAGAGCAATAATTACCTTCCGACGTTGTCGAAGATAGGGTTGCTTAACTTGCTTTCTCTTGGATTTACTTGACTTGGGTGTATCATTTGTCATTTTCTAATCGAATTCATAAAATTAATTGTCAATTTTTATTTCGAATTTCAATAAGCAAACCCTACCTAATTAATCAACAATGTCCACATTCAACAATTTACATCTAAATATTCAATTAATATAAGAATCTAACATATATAAACTTATAAAAGTTGGAACATATGAAATTAAAACAAAAAAATAAAAACTTAAAACCATACTGCCTTACTGGTTCGAATTAATGGAGGAAAACTAGGTCGGCAAAGTCGAACTTCGAAGTTCAAATTGAAGGCGTCGGCGGTCGGCGTCTCGGGGAATTAAAGGCGGCGTTTTGAGAGTGCTCGGTGGTTTGAGACTTCGACTCTTCGTCCTTCGAGTGCCGTTCAGTATTGAGAGAGAGGAGAGAGAATTAGATGAGAGAGAGGAGAGAGAAAAGAGAGAGGAGCGTGAGAGTCTGAGAGAGAAGAGAGAGAGGAATGAACGCGTGCCTTGGCCCCTGCGCGAAATTCCAACGTGCTATCTTTTTTTTTTAGCTGCTTTTTTTTTTTAATTTGGGGATACAGCTGTACCCCCGTGTACCCCCTCTAGGTCCGCCACTGAATATTGGTACCTCAATCAGACTAGTAAGTATACAACCTAAAAATGCAAGGTTATGGTGTTTAGTAACTAGTAATGTAGCAAGAAGATAAGTATGTAGATCTTCTACTTATAGTTTTTGTGTTCTCTTTCACAACTCACAAGAGACCTGTCGTTAGTTTGCAGTAAGGTGATTGTCTATTAATCTTAAGTAGCAAGATTGTTGTTTAAGCCATTAAACTTTGTGAAAGGTCATAAATTCTAAATATACTTGTTTGAACTTGTTGTTCTAAGTTTTTATCTCAATTATATTTAGGCAAAATTTCAAAAAACTATCTTTTATAACAATCGTTTTTCAAAAAACTACCTTATAAAAATTTTCTTTCAAAAAAAAACCATATATAACAAATTTCTTTCCATATAATACCATTTTACGTTTATATTTAATACTAATCAATAAATGTCAATCGTCGTAGGTGTTCTTTGTCGATGGGGTTGCGAAAAAGAAGAGAGAAACGAGAGAGAAAGAAAGAAAATCAATTTGTGGACATGTGGCAAGTGCGTCATAAAAGTTATTTTTTGTAATTCAAATTTTGTAATCCGAATAACTTAAAAAATACAAGTTTAAAAAAAAATAAAAAATTTCACCAATGGTTCTATTTTTTTGAGATCTATAAATAGACATCCAAGTTTGCTATATTTTGACACACTTCGAAATTAATTATTTTCTCTCTACATTGTACGCACATGAATAATTATTTTTGGAAGCTTTTACTATTGAATAACTTTTTTAATCAAGATTAATTACTATTAAATGAATTTATTTAGGGTCGTTAATATACAAAATAATTTATTTATAATCTTGTATGATATTAGAAATATCAAAAGGTATAAATATGTATTGATGTGGGAGAGAGAAAATGGGTTAGAGTATAGTAAAATGTAGGATAAAGAAGGATAATGTTCTTTTTTTTTGTCATGAGTGGTGTCCAATTGTCAAAATGGGTTATAAGGCATGACAAACATTTGTAAGGTGAGAGAGAAAGTTGACGAGAGGGATAGATGACATGTTTTTTTGGGGCATGAGCGGCCATGCTCTTAGAACTTAGAACTTATAAGAGATATGTCCGACGACTGACATATACAAACAGAGCGTACCAGGCTACCACTCTGCACCTCTAAACCTTTGTCTTCTGCTTCTCTCACGCTAACCCCAACTACATTTCTCAATGAATGATCCATAAGCAAAGTCATAATTGCTTCTTTAAGTGACAAAGCCGTGGTATATATCACCAACATGAATAATTCCCAAAAATATCTCCACCACCTTCCCAAATTTTCTATCAATATATAGAAAAACAAGAGCTAATTGTTCCTTTTGAGACACATCACTTGACTCATTGGCCAATATACCAAAGTAGTCATCACCAAACTCCTCAATTATGCACTTAGTTGTTTCTTTTGCACAACAATTAATAATGACTTTTTGAATCTTGGGTGAAATCATTTGATTATTTTTTGGTACATTTTCAAAAGTTTAATAAAGGGGCTATTTGAGGATGTTGTTGAGAAATATGTGAAACAAAATGTTTAATTTCCTAACCTATTTGAGTTGATGGTGATTAATCCTAGGTTCAAGGTCAAAATGGAATATGTACTGATGCTGATTTGATGAAAGTTTGGGATTTTAGTTTGGGCAAAGGGAACTAGTTTTCCAGGCACAATATATATTTAGGTTTGTTCTTCTAAAGAAATAAAAAGAGATGGAAAAGGTCGAGAACATTAATAGAGTTTAGGTTTGCAGAGGGAGATGGAAGAGGCAAATGGTAGACAAGAAAAAGAGGATGTACAATGGAGGAAAGACGAGGAGTTGAATGCAGCAATTGATACGTCTTAGTAGTTAAGGTTCATTTACTATCTGTTGATGGTGATGAGGCACAAGTAAATGAGGGTGTTTTCATCCTAAGAGGAAGATGAGACCTTTTCAAGTACATCTCAACCACAACCTCAAACACAGAAGCTTGAACCACAACCCACAATCTCACCACAACCAATAACCCTAATATCACCACAAGTTAATCTCTCACCACATTCTGCCCCCTCACCACAACCACTACTCTTGCAACAACCAACCTCGCCATCACCACGTCATGCCCCCTCCTATAACCACCACTCTCACCACAACCAACCCCACCCCAACATGAAGCAAAAACAAGCACCTTTTCCCCCACAACCTAGGCCATCTAAACAACTAAATCCAAAATCATTTCATGAAAACAAAAAAGGCCGAGGCCTAAGGCATATAAGGTTCCCAAAATATTAGCAAAAAAACAAGGAACCTATGTTCCAAGGGGGCAACCATTAGGGAGGAAACGGAACGAGAGGAAATGCAACGAAGTTGCTATGCATGATTTTCACGAGGATGGTTGTGAGGATGATGGTGAGAGTAAGGAGTATTCAGACTATGTTTTGGATGATGATGAAACATCATATGAGGATGTTAAGAGATGATTTGATAGTGCACGAGAAAGATGATGTAGTGTATGATATCCCTGAGAAAGGATTTGAGAATTATTAGGATGGGAGTTCAGACATGGATAAGCTTGATAAGAATGCCAAGATTGGGTAAAATCACCACATGGATCCATTAAGTCGGAACCTTGGTTGATCTTGTCAAATAGGGAGTCATTCTTGGAGTTGGAGGTTTTGAGGAATTATTGTATTAAAGAGAGCTTTGCTTTGTGTGTAATAAAAGTTGATCGTAGAAGATTTACCGCGTCTTGCGTAGCAGGATCATATAAATATAGGATACATGAATCTATTTTATCCCATAACGTGAGTTAGACAATTATAAGACTTTGGAGGGGGAGCACACCACGTGTGGTAGGTTAGAGGAGAACCCCATAGTTTCTTCATCATGGCTGTGAAAACATTTACTAGATGACATCCCAGCTAACCCTGAGATACGAGTCCACTCCTTGCCGAAGTTTTATTGGAGAAATACAAGATTATAGTTAGCAAAGACTGTTCTACAAGGTGAAGGCCACAAGCCCACAACCAAAGAGCTGATCCATGGGCGATTTGGTGATGCATATACACTGCTAACACGGTCCGATCTCCGGTCTATAAAAGTTTGTGATTTCGAGTTTCCATTTTGGTTCAATTTTGGAATTTTCAATCCGATCGGTGGACTGGAATTTCTTTCTTTTTTTAGCAAAAAAAAAAAAATTAAAGGTTAAAAGAAGTTTAAAAGTTAGAAAGCTAAAAACCTAATCTATATTGTGTTTAGAATTATTAATTTTTAATGTATCTAAATTATAAATATGTTTCAATCTAAGTGATGTGGATGCAAAGGCTTTTGTCATTGAAGAGCCAATTTCATTGGTTATAGAACATATGGGATTCAAGTTCATGGTAAGGAATCAAGCATTAGTGGCTATGGTGACTTGGTTCGTGGATGAAGACGAGTGAAAAGGCTCGAAGAAATCAATCCTAAACTCATTAGGACTTGTTAGGTACATAATTCCTAGTTCTGTTAGGAATCTTGTGTGTTGTTCCTATCTTCTTTGTTATCTTGTTTATTTACAATTCTAGTTTTGTTAGGATTTTTGTAATGCCATATATAAGAGGTTTTTTTTTTAAAAGTTAGTTAGAGTTTGCATTAATATCTACTTCTTGATTATTTTTTATGCTCATTGCTTAAACTATAATCAAACCATTGAATGCTATCAGGAGTGATTAATGTTGAATGTTAAGTATCTTGATTCCAGCAAGAGTGGTTTCAAGAGTACTTAGATTCTTGTTTGAAGTTAAAAAGTGATCTTTAAACCAAGAAATATCGTTTCTTTTAGCTCTTGTTCGAGTGTGATTGATTCTTGAACTCAAGTAGTTCAAGATTGGCGTGAAACATGGATTATGAAGCTTTCTTGGCTTGGTAATGATATCACTAAGCAAAAGAAGATTTTTTTAATATAAAATATAATTTTTTGTCCAACACCGGACCGGGATTGGAAAAATATGGTCCTAATCCACATAATTTCCATTTTGGTCCACCGGTTCGAGTCCCGGTTCGTCCGTCATGGACCTAAGTGCGCACTTCTATATATTATTGCTTCATGAGTAATCTTGAAGTTATTAAACAAACCAACACTATGTCATATGCACTTGTGAGTTGAACTAGGAACAACGATAATGTCCAACAAAAAAATCAATTGATGCTTTTTCTCATTTTCGCTCGCTTTAAGGGATTTTGAGAGGTTAGTAGGCTCATTATTGGCATTGATAGGGGCCCATCCGAAAGGGCATCACAAGGAAATTTTGTTGTATGCCTTAGCACAGATGGAATCAGTGATATATTCTTGATTGCTTATAGCATAGTGGACACTAAGAGCATCGAGTCTTAGAGTTACTCCTTATATGAATTCGAAAATTGTGTTTGAAAAGAAGAGTTGTAAGAGGGATGACTAGACTTTTTATTATTGATAGGATGAGGGGAGTTGAAGCTACCGTGCATGAGGTCTTTCCAAGGGCCACAAAAAGACCTTCCCGCTGCAACATCTATACAACAATGACAAGAATGCAAAGGGGGGTTCAACAACTTTCCACGAGCTATTTTGGATAACACATCCGATGCTTACAATCTTTATGTCTTCAATAAAGCAATGAAGTTGTTGCATACCGAGAATTGCATGGAGCAAATGGTCTAGACACATGTTTGATCTAGTCCTATGTTGTGATCACTACACCACGAAGTTTGTGAAAAGTTTCAATACCGCACAAAACCTTACTGAGATTTACTAGTATTAACGCTGTTTGAACGTACATAACCCTTTCAAACTCTTCTTTTCCCAAGTTGAGTTTTGTTTTCATGTGTATTGATCCAATATTAATGTTATCGAAATATTACTTTTTACTACTCTTCAACTATTTTTTCATATAATTATAAGATTTTTATGTACTATGATTACTTTTATAATTATGTAAAATATATCTAATTTCCTTATATATAAAAGGACATTTGCCAATTGAAAAACCAGCTAAGTGTCTAAACCTGAGTGAATCTATTTGAATTTGGGTTATTTTATTAGATTACACAATTAGATAGTGCCCAAAATTTAGACCACAACCTGACTTTCAAGCTAATAAGCGTAACATGAACTTATTAAGGACTAATTTGATCAAATCCTAGCTCAAATTTATGTTGGCCCTTTTCTTTTGAACTTATTTTGGCTGAACTGAACTGAACTTATTTTATTTTTGCTGAACTAAACTTATTTTTGTTGAACTCGAACTTATTTTTACTTATTTTTGCCGAACCGAACTTATTTTACTTATTTTTACTTACTTTTGCGAACCGAACTTATTTTTGCTAAATAATAATTATAAATAATAAATAATAATAATAAATAATAAATAATAAATAATAAATAATAAATAATAATAATAATAATAATAAATAATAAATAACAATAAATAATAATAAATAATAATAATAATAATAATAATAATAATAATAATAATAATAATAATAATAATAATAATAATAATAATAATAATAATAATAATAATCATAATAATAATAATAAATAATAAATAATAATAAATAATAAATAATAATTATAATAAATAATAAATAATAAATAATAAAAAATAAAAAATAATAATAATAATTAATAATAATAAATAATTAATAAAAATAATAATAATAATAATAATAAATAATAAATAATAAATAATAAATAATAAATAATAAATAATAAATAATAAATAATAAATAATAAATGATAAATGATAAATAATAAATAATAAATAATAAATAATAAATAATAAATAATAAATAATAAATAATAAATAATAAATAATAAATAATAAATAATAAATAATAAATAATAAATAATAAATAATAAATAATAAATAATAAATAATAAATAATAAATAATAAATAATAAATAATAAATAATAAATAATAAATAATAAATAATAAATAATAAATAATAAATAATAAATAATAAATAATAAATAATAAATAATAAATAATAAATAATAAATAATAAATAATAAATAATAAATAATAAATAATAAATAATATATGATAAATAATAAATAATAAATAATAAATAATAAATAATAATAATAACAAATAAAAATAATAAATAATAAATAATAAATACTCCATCCATCCCGGAATACTCTTGATACTTATCGCACAGTAGTAGTTTTAGATGATAAGTTGTGGTTTGGTTATCAATTGTAATTTTATTAAAAAGGTAGATGTGATAGAAGTTCGTAGGTAGTAGGAGTGATATTTTTTATTTGGAGGAGAGAGAGTGTGGGCCAATGGTTAGAGTTGGTAGGTAGTAGGAGTGGTATTATTATTTGGAGGAGAGATAGTGTAGGCCAATTTTAAAAGGTAGAATGATTAAAATAATAGTGGGTTATATCCAAAAATAGAAGTGTAAAAAATAGATTTAAAAAGGAAAGTGTAAAAAAGTATTAAAGAATAAGGATGGAGTAATAAATAATAAATAATAAATAATAAATAAAAATATTAAAATAATAAAATAAAATAAAATAAAAAAATAAAAATTTACAAATTCATTGTTATTATAATTATAATATTAATAATAATAACAATATTAATAGTAATATTGAAAACAAAAATAATAATTACAACATTAGATAAGACTGAACTTTTTTCTTGGAACCGAACTTATTTTTTACTTATTTTTGCTTGACCCGAACTTATTTTTCCTAAATAATAATTATAAATAATAAATAATAATAAATAATAAATAATAAATAATAAATAATAATAATAAATAATAAATAATAAATAATAAATAATAAATAATAAATAATAAATAATAAATAATAAATAATAAATAATAAATAATAAATAATAAATAATAAATAATAAATAATAAATAATAAATAATAAATAATAAATAATAAATAATAAATAATAAATAATAAATAATAAATAATAAATAATAAATAATAAATAATAAATAATAAATAATAAATAATAAATAATAAATAATAAATAATAAATAATAAATAATAAATAATAAATAATAAATAATAATAATCATAAATAATAAATAACAAATAATAAATAATAAATAATAAATAGTAATATATAATAATAATAATAATAATAATGAATAATAATAAATAATAATAATAAACAATAAATAATAAATCATAAATAATAAATAATAAATAATAAATATTAAATAATAAAGAATAAATAATAAATAATAAAGAATAAATAATAAATAATAAATAATAAATAATAAATAATAAATAATAAATAATAAATAATAAATAATAAATAATAAATAATAAATAATAAATAATAAATAATAAATAATAAATAATAAATAATAAATAATAAATAATAAATAATAAATAATAAATAATAAATAATAAATAATAAATGCTAATAATAATAAATAATATAAAATAAATAATAAACAATAAATAATAATAAATAATAATAATAATAAATAATAATAATAATAATAATAAATAATAATAATAATAATAATAAATAATAATAATAGTAAATAATAAATAATAAATAATAATAATAATAATAAATAAATAATAAATAATAATAATTATAATAATAACAATATTAATAATAATAAATAATAAATAAAAATTACAAATTCATCGTTATTATAATTATAATATTAATAATAATACATAATAAATAAAAATAAAAATTACAAATTACAAATTCATCGTTATTATAATTATAATATCAATAATAATAACAATATTAATAATAATATTGAAAACAAAAATAATAATTACAACATTAGATAAGACTGAACTTATTTTTGCTGAACTGAACTTATTTTTGATGAACTGAACTTATTTTTACTTATTTTTGCTGAACTGAACTTATTTTTGCTGAACTAAACTTATTTTTACTTATTTTTGCTGAAAATAAGTCCAAAAGAACAGGGCCATACAACTAAACAATGGCAAAATAAAGTTTTATGTTTACATGGCATACTTCAGCTATACACGAATGTACGAGAGTCAAAAATCAAAATTGCATGTTGCTTCACAAGAATAGCATGTCAATAGGACTGCTGTGTAACTACAACTCCATGCTTCCTCATAACCAATAAGGACGGCAATGGAGAACTTGTTTCCTTCAATGTCAAGTTAGGCCGAAAGATGATACTTTTTCACAGGCAGCCCAACCATGACCATTATCATGCGGAGACGCAATTCATAGGATCCAGCGACCAAAGATAAAGGAAAACAAGCGAAGCAAGCTGAACAATATGACTTACTATACTTGGTTCTGTCACCAAAGTCTGTTGACTCAAGGAAAGCGATACGGTTCCTAGTCAAATTTATCTTTTCTTCCATTTCCTCCTCCTTCTCTTGAGTGTACTGACAATTTCTTCGGGGAGCTTTTGAAGGAAACTAATTCCGTGAGTATTGTATTGCAAGTGTCGAATATATACAAATTACATGCCTAGATGTAGGCTACAAAATAGGCGTGATTGCTATGACTAAGGTAATCAAATATGACGGTGCTATAACTAAGGTAATCAAACATAGACTTGCTAAATAAAGCTATACACAATAATATACAATAATGAGAGAATATATGCTGAATATATTCTAACACACCCCCGCAGTCGAAGCTGGAGGTTCGCGTATGCTTAGACTGTCCCTGAAATCATTAAATAGAACGCGCGGAAGCACTTTTGTAAAAATATCAGCAATTTGGTAACGGGACGGAACATGAAGCACACGGACATCGCCACGAGCCACTTTCTCACGAACGAAGTGAATGTCCATCTCAATGTGTTTGGTGCGTTGATGTTGAACAGGATTGCCGGATAAGGCTGGAATGGTGAGCTGCAACTTTGCAGGAACAGAAGAAAATGAGTGGATAATTGACTCAGGGGCTTCAGATCATATGACAGGGTGTTTAGAAGCAATGATGAATGTTGTTAAGTGTTCAAAGGAGCACAAAATCAATCCGCATACAGAGCATACCTCAAACATTACTCATTGTGGTAATGTTCAGCTCAAAAAATGGGATATTGCTTGAAGAATGTCATCTACATTCCTAGTTTTAAACATAATCTCTTGTCTGTTCAAAAGTTGAGCAAAGATCAAGAGATGAAAGTTGAATTTCACTCAGAATTTTGTGTGTTGCATTTGAAGAAAACTGGTCAGATCAGTGGAGTTGGGAAGGTCTTACATGGCTTGTATTACCTTGTAAACCTACCCATGAAGAAGATAATGAGTGAATGGAACAAGAAAATTGGAGCTGTAAAGAAGGAAGAAAGAAAAGAAGCTGGAGAAGCAACAGTAGTGAGTGCAAATGTTGAGTTGGAACTTCCATCAACATTGAGAAATGTGCCAAGTGTAAAACCAACAACAACGTGGCACCGGAGGCTTGGACATGCTCCGGTCAAGAGAATAAGCAAGATTGAAGGGCTGAAAGGATTCAAAGGTGAGTGTGCAGATGTGTGTATTACTTGTCCAATAGCAAAATTCACAAAATTGCCATTTGGAACAAGTGAATCAAGAGCTAAGAAAGTGTTTGATCTTATACACATTGACATATGGGGGCCATACAGAGTTCCAACTAGGATGAACCATAGGTACTTTCTTACCTTGGTTGATGATCACAAGTAGGGGTGACATGGATTCATCCGCTTGCGTAAATCGATGCATTCTCGCCTATTCGAACTTTGTCAATATGAGCGAAACACGGTTTGGAGAGCAAGTGAAAGCAATCGGATCGAACAATGCTCTTGAATTTGGAGATAAGCAATGTAAACCTTTCTTCAGTGAGCTTGGGATGCTGCATCAGATATCATGTGTAGATAGACCTGAGCAAAATGGAAGAGCTGAACGGAAGCATAGGAACATCCTTGAGATGGCAAGAGCATTGAGGTTTGAAAGTGGTCTACCTTTGCAAGATTGGGGTGATTGTGTCATGTGTGCGGTTCATATAACCAACGGGCTCCCTAGCACTATCCCTGGAAGAGAAGACTCCTTATGAGGTACTTTACAAATCACCTCCTTTATACAATCATTTGAAAGTGTTTGGATGTTTGGTGTTGGCTAGTAATTCTAGTAGAAAAAGAATAAATTTCATGCTAAAGGAGTACCATGTGTGTTCCTTGGGTACCCTCAATCACAAAAGGGATATAAGCTCTTGAATCTCACTAACAATACAATATTTGTCGAGTAGAGATGTAAGGTTTTATGAGAATATATTTCCCTACAAGATATTTCAAAGTGAAAAGCAATGGAACAAAGAAAGTCGAGATAAATATAAACCCCACTTAGTGCTGATGAAGTATTGAGTGAGGAGGAGACCGAAGTTGTGAATGCAGGGAGAAAATGAACCTAGAACCGAACCTAGAACCGAGCCCGATAATCTTAGAAGGTCCAAGTAGAACTCACAAAACCCCAAGCTAGCATCAAGACTATGTGACCAGCTCCCATCAAAAACTCAACAAACAATATTCCTACCAAGAACCTTGCCACACACACCACCTCCGAACTGTCCCACTAAAAAACTCCATACAAACCAAAAACCCAGCCCTATTTTTTTCCTGTTTTCCGTCCCAAACCATGAAAAATGTTGAACCTAGGAGTTACAAAGAAGCCATTAAAGATCCAAAATGGGTGAGTGCTATGAATGAGGAATTGAGTGCATTAGAAGAAAATGAAACATGGAGTATTACTGAACTGCCCAACGATAAACAAGCCATAGCATGCAAGTGGTTGTATAAAATAAAGTATAATAGTGATGGGAGTGTAAACAGGTACAAGTCAAGACTTGTAATTATGGGAAATAGGCTGAAATATGGCATTGACTATGAGCAAACTTTTGCTCTCGTAGCCAAGATGGCTACAAAGGTGAGATCTTTGCTTGTTGTTGCCTCCATGAAAGGGTGGAATTTACATCAAATGGATGTTAAAAATGCTATTTTGCATGGTGAATTGCAGGAGAATGTATACATGAAATTGCCTCCGGGATATCAACCGTAAGGGCCACGTAATTCGGCTTGATCAAGCCAGTGAGTCGAGCAACAAGAACATGGTGTGCAAGCTTCACAAATCTCCTAGATGGGCTCAAACAAGCTCCCACGGTGGTTTAGCAAGCTTAGCACCACTTTGAAAGCTCGTGGATTTGTGCAATCCAAGTCCGACTACTCATGTTCACTAAAGGGAGTGGAGAAAACCTGTTGATCATTCTTGTATATGTGGATGATCTCATCCTAGCAAGTCCTAGCAATACGAAATAGAAGCTACAAAAAGGTTTTGGCTTGACCATTTCCACATGAAGGACATGGGAATACTGCAGATACTTCCTTGGTATAGAGGTGGATCACCCACGGATGGGTTATTTCTCTCCAAAGGAAGTATATCCATGATTTGCTCACTGAATATGGCATGGTGAGATGGACCCCTCGGATTGCCTATGGACTCTCACCGGAAGCTTAGTATCACCTCAGGAGAACCTCTCGGTCATGCTTGAACCATACCGGAAGCTTGTGGGCAAGCTAATTTATTTAACTCTCACCCTACTGATATAGCCTTTATCAGTGCATGTGCTTAAGCAAATTCATGCATCAACCCACAAGCACTCATATGCAATCTGCAAAAGAGTTCTCGGGTACTTAGTTGGATCACCTACACAGGGGCATTCTTCTAGCTAACAACTCTAGTGCTAAGCCGCAAGCCTACTTGTGATAGTGATTGAGGAGGTTGTGCTTCTACAAGGAGATCTACCTCGGGATATTACATCCTTTTAGGTGACTCACCTATATCTTGGAAATCAAAAAGGCAAACAGAAGTGGCTGGGACAAGTCCTGAAGCCGAGTACGGATCCATGGCATTGGTGATATGTGAAGTAATGTGGTTAAAGCAATGCTCAAGGATCCGGGAATGAAGTCCCTAGGAGAAACACCTTCACTTTGTGATAACCAGGCCGCTTTGGCTATTGCAAGAATCCAATCCACCATGAAAAAACGAAGCACGTAGATATTGATCGTCACTTCATTAGAGACAAGACAACAAAGGGTGTGATCACTCCAACATACATTCCTTCTAAACAACGACTTGCGAGATGTTTTCACTAAACTTCTTCCTACTCAACAAAGATCAATTTCTTTTGTCCAAGCTAGGAGTTCGAGTTCCCCCTTCACTCCCAACAGGAGGAGTATTGAGAAGGAAACATCGTTATTAGTTATGTAGAGGTCCATGACCCGCCTAGGCGTAAACTCTTGCTAGTATTTTTGTTCCGTAGTCTGTTGTCTATTAGTGTCTCTCTCTTCTTTACTGTGTGAGCTGTCATGTGATGTAGGGCGCAGGCTCTTTGTGACCTAGGGATCTCAACCTAGCCCGTCATAGATATATTCTAGTGATTGTAATAGAAAACAACATGAAAGAAAGAACAATGAAATGAATGAAACAAATCAATGAAAGAAATATTCCGGGCTCCGATATGATTGATGTTCATGACAAAAAGGTTATTCTTGTCATCACAAACTAAGTACAAATAGTTTTTTTTTTTTTTTGAACAAATAGTATTGTATAGTAATATCCATATTATATCAAAATGGAAAGGTTGTCTATTGAAATAAAAAAATTATCATTATCTCAACATAACTTATAAATGTTAGTTATATGTTGGTTTTTAATTCTACATTTTTTTATCTAATGTACTACATTTGTGATTAAATATAATACCTTTTCAAAAATATACTACCAATCGGTGTATAACAACAATGTACCGTCTATAACTCGCTATGAACTGGGCGTTTCTTCACAAATGATGTTAACAAAGATTCGATCAATTACAAACTAGCTTATTTAAGCTAGTTGACATCTACTATAAATTTCTTTGTTGGCCACTTGAAAGTTGAAACATGCAGGAGAGCAAATTTTTTTTAATTTGTGATACAAATATCTATTTTTCTCCCCTTTTTGGACTTTCGGGGTGTGTTGCGAGTGACATTTTCTCATGCGTGGGGATTAAAAAAGTGGGAATGAGTGTGGAAATTGGTGATTGAGATTGGTGATTAAAATCTATATAAGGTATTAGTTAGCATCTTTGTCTTTAACGACTTGTATATCTTGACCTATCCGATATCAATTCTTGATCTACCATCACCATCACCATCCATTAAAAGATTATAATCTTGGTTGAAAAAGACCACAAAAAGTTCATTATGATCACTTTTTTTTTTTTTACGTTTCATGACTTCTTTAAAAAGCACTTGCTTATACAACTCATCCTAAGTCCTAACACATACCACACACACTCTTACACCTAGGCTACACCGACTTGCACATGCATACATACGCACACATGTACACCGCTGCAATCTCATGTCCGCCTGGATGCTTTCGTTGTTATATGCGTATATGTAATTTTCCCGTTTTAGCCAAAATTTGAAGTATCCTAGAGTCTATACCCATTTGGAGTATCAAGTAGTGACAATATGAATTTATTATTTATGACAATAGTAGAAACTAGCAAGTTCTTAAGTGCTTGACTCAATCTTTCTTGTGTTTACATCTTTGTCTCATACCTCTGTTTCAGGGATTCGAAGCCTTTTGGAATACGTTGAGACCAGATTCGCTTTAATAGCCTCAAGTATCAAATACCATACGGAAGTTCACTCCGTCCGGTTGTTTGCTCCGAATGAGTTTTCTTATCCAGTGGCTTTCTTTACGGCTACACAAAGTGTTAGAGATTCACTTATCATTAATTGGAATGCTACTTATGACTATTATGAGAAGATGAACATGAAGCAAGCTTATTATTTGTCCATGGAATTTCTTCAGTTTTCTTACCTGGTCTTTTCGGTTGGTTGTGTCATATAGTAAAAATGCACTTGATAATACTATTGCCTATGGGAATTTGAAATGTCGCATATTCTTGTAGGGCGAGCATTGCTAAATGCAATTGGGAATTTATAACTCAACGATGCTTATGGAGATGCTTTTAAAGAAGCTTGGACATGATCTGGAAATGTAGCTTGTCGAGTCCATTTTATATTTCAACTTTAGACAATGCTTTTTCTGCGGTATTGTTGTTCTTGGTTGTTTTGCATTGTTCGAGCTTTGATATTGGATTAGCTTCTTTTTCCGAAGTGGAAACCATGTGTCCATGTCGAGGTACTTTCTGTCCATCTTGACAAACTCACATTTATGATTGTCAATTGACTTTGACATCCTGTAGGATATGAGGGAGGTTTAATAGGAAGAAATAGTAGAGTGGAAATTGTTTATAGTATCCTGGTTTTTCCGATTTTTATGTTAGGATATTTGGAGTCATGAAATTGATTTCGGAAGCTTATTTATAGCTTAGATGCATTATTCTAGAGCTACACCATAGGAACTTTAGAGGATTCTTGCTAATTCTAGAAGATTAATTCTCAACCTTTCATCTTCCTAACTGGCTGGACACGGAATTCTACGAAATTAATCCAGGCATCTAACGAGCTCACGATGGTAGGAAAAAGGCTTATGTTTCAACTCTTTCC